>JAQFYU010001033.1:0-16958 GCA_034694905.1 Ceratophysella granulata | reverse complement strand
GAATGGTTGGATGTTTTTAGCCCATTTTTGCAGTTTCACAGCATTTACACCCTTTTTCAAATTATATGTTGTAATTGAATTATATTCGGTTCAATAAAAATTTTCAAAATAATTTTTCAGGAACTTCATGTTTTGAAATTTCAAAAACTGTCGCGGCTTAATTTTCCGTGTTTGTTGTTCAATTTATTGCATTTTTACAACTTATTGTGAATATGGTTTTCTACTACAAATATTGTAAGCATTAATTTTTCAAAAGTTAAGGGCCTATATTTTTTGCATAAAATCACTTCCTGTGACATACTTTAGTGCATACAAGCCTTTCCTTACTCCGAACCCAAGGCCCAATGAATAATACTCAACTACTTTTTATCCACCTACCCGGGTAACCTGCTCTGCAGAGCTTCAAAGAGCACAAAGGAAATACCTTCCTAGTTTCAATCTTGGGGCATTTCCCCCCTTTTTCTGGGTGGAAAGAAATGAGGAACAAAAAAGCTCACTTCCGGCTCAAAAGTATCAAAGGAAGGTTGGAGAAAAAGCAAAGTTCTTAGTCCATTAAACCACAGGCATCTTTCCGAGTCCAAAGAAACCAATCTCATTCTCATCTTCTGCCCTTCAATCAAGCGGAGTTACCTTAAGGGCAATCAGTCCTTCAATACTCTAATTATCATGTTCAACCCAGCATCCTTCTTCCTCACCCACAACTCTACTCTCTACTTAGCATTAGAACCGACATAGTCAACGTCCAGCAGCTCCAAATTAGATTTTAGGACCTAATCCCAGTACATGGAGCCTGGAGCCTTTGCTAAGAGCTAACGGATTCAGGTTTTAGGTCAATTTCTAAATTTAACATATTTTTGTTTTGTAAATAAGAATTCGATTGAAAATATCAAATATAATAGGATATTTTGAATTGATTAAAATAATTGTGGGTTAAATCGGAGAAACAGATTTTGCTTTGAATTTTGCATCAGATGCAAATCTCTATTGGAAGCTCGATATTAAAACAGAAAAAAAATCATAAAACTGGGTGGGAACATTGACTGGAGATTTTTAAACGTTCAACTTTTAAGGAAAAACTCTTGATTATTTCCAGCTAATTTCAATAATGGTTTACTACCTATTTTTTGACCTTTAGTATGGAAATTTTAAAATTAAATTTAGAACTTTACAATGTTAGTCTTTTATTTATTGCAATTTCCGAATTTATTTCATCTTTTTTGTCTAATTTTCATATTCTACTGTAGTGTCTTTTAAAAACCAAATTGTCATGGTTTAATGACGAATATTGATGAAAGCCGTAAAGATTTATTGACACAAATGCACCCTAAGATTTGACTTAGCCACCATATTGTATCGTAAATCGAGTTAATCAACTCCGGCTCAGATATCTAAATACAAATTCAGGAAATTGCTGTGCGTGCGCGGTGTCACAAGTCACAACTGCTTCAACAATATATGTATAATTTACTGTTATTGATGTAACCTGTTATTTTAGTATCATTCTAAAATTCTTGGTTTAATTGCCTGCCTGTTTTGACATTCCATTCCTAGCATACTATTGCCAATTGACTGTGGCATGACTTGACTTACGCTGCGGAATGTTCCATGTGGTGAACAATGTCCTGAGGATCAAGTGTGCCTTGGAATCAACCATAAGATGTAAATGAAGTGGATTTTTCCGATAAAATAAAATGGACTTGATGAGTGTGACTACAGATCGACTGGCATTATTCCCAGCACAAACAATAGCCACATGAAGCACTTCACATTTCCCAACGGCTGGAAGCTGTTCCGACTAATGGAACACATTTAAAAAAAGATTAATCCTCAATAATTTTATACAAGAGGAAAATACATTGCTGATCTCCAACTAAAATGAATTTCTTACGGTCTTGTATGAGTCTCTGGATTTTCGGTATGTTGTGTAAGGGAGGGATTGACTCATCTTGTTTTGTTGTAATTTAAGAACCCCTTCTACAGACTTGACCTCTTTGGCATTAGTTCCTTGACCAGATCCAGTATGAACTTCTTTCCATGCTAGGTCGAGAATTACACCTTGGGTTTCTGGAGAATATGGAAAATTACATTCAAAAGTTAAAGATGACTTGAAATTGTCTTGTTGAACGTAACTTAATGTTTACTAGTAGAGCTCGTCTGGTTGTGCGAATGCCCCAACGGGAGTTTATTTTAAACTAGCTGATCCATTAGTCAGTGAAAGTATCACTGATCTGTACCTATATTTTGAATAATGCCTTTGAACGCGCAATTAATCGGGCTACAATCGGTAGTGCTATTCTTGTGCGTCTTAAAGCCAATTACAATATCGATTTGAAAATATTAATTTGAATTGCCCATTTTGCATTGTACTACGTTGCAATGATTTATTGTTTGTAACGGAGGTCATCAACAATTTATGTCAATCTTCGGAATCCAGAATTATAAGAACTAGAATTATATATAGGCTTACACGTCAACAGTGGATTGGTCATTGGCAGCCGTGTTGGAAAAAGTTTTTGTGTGACAGAATTTACATGGAATTGGGAATATACACCATCCAGCTAGAAGGATTCTACCTTCGCTTGATTGACTAATTACAAGTAATTCATGAGATCCAACGCTCTATTCTAGGATATTTTGAAAGAAGAATCGTAACTGGTTTTTGGTTTTACATCAAATAAAGTGCGCGTGTGCGAGTTGACCGATCTATCGGTATTAATTATAGTTAGACTACACGGCGCATTTATTCGTCATAAATAGATGTAACTAAATGTTAAAGGAAAAAATTTAAATTGACCCATGACCCATGAACCAAGTTAAATAGCAGAATTGCATCTCAGAATCAGAATAAGCGCAACATTGTATCTGCATGTTTCATTGGACACTACTTCAATCACATTTGAAGCCATGTAAAATTTGAAATCCGAGGATCATTCAAGTAGAACTGGACATTGATTTAATCATAAAAATGCATAAAAACGCAATTCAAATTGAACAATTCAAAAAGTATTGGCAACTATAGAAATTTACTGAATTATTGCGAATAGTGCAAAGTGAAACAAAGTTCAAATATATCAAATTGCCGCATACATTAATTATTGTCTATCATTGTGATTATTGATGTCAAATAAAATCTATTTTTCATAACCACGAAAAATCGGTATTAGCCAAGATCACTAAGCCATTCCACTAGTCGCTAAGCTTCCCCTTCCTTCAATATCAAAGATTTCCGATCTGAGCTGCACTGTCCGACACCCTGAATAGGAACAGACAAGTGCCTGGTACCAGAACACAAAAGACATGGAACCTCAAGGCCTCCTGCATCATGTCTTCGACTACTAGCCCACAGCATCTCATAAAGAAAAGAAACACTAATTACTAATTAGGTCGACGACGGCATGAGGTTGGAGACAGAGACAATCTGAGGTGCATGAAAGGAAGTTTTCATGAATGTTTTACCCATTCCACGCACACAATGCTTATAATACACATGGAGCATGCCAAGCCCAAGCCTGTTGTACTGTCATGAACTTGAATCTTGGGATCCTTGATAAGACACTCAAACTAATTTACTAGAACGTGCATCCGGTTTCCCACTCTAATCTCATCTAACGATACAGAATGTGGCTTACGAGATGTAATTTTGTCGTAGAGTGTATTTTATGATATACGTATTCTCTGTAGTCATGACGACCTTGGATTTCTATCATGCATGCGCTTTTATTTCCCAACTCGGGATGTACCAAAATATCTTTAGCGTCATCCACATTAGGAACTCTAAATAGGGTGTGTGATCCTGGTTTCCCATGTCGGCTAAAAACAATGCAACTTGGCATAGTAAATGCTCTCCATTTTACATGCGATTTAGAATCAGGATTTTTCTGTTCCAGTGTTTGTACTCGTAATACTATATTTACATTTAATTAATCCGTTAATTATAAATCATATAATTTGATCTTGTAATGTATTGTTAAGTACTATGCGTACTTAGCGGGAATATCTAGTGCCGAATTCAGTTTCTTCAGCAGTTTAGTGGGAATTTGATGCGCCAGAAAATAGTATAGGCGAAAATACACCAGCTTTCAGCATTAATAGCGTCATAAATAGTAATAAAAACATAGAACATTATGCCTATAAAATACAATAATTGAAATTTCCATTCGCGCCATTTTTATTGCGTATTAAATTCTTTAAAAAAATAAAATTTTAAAATAGGAAAAGCGTCATGCGCAATCATTTAACAAAATGAAATCGGCTTTGTATTTAAACTGATGCACGAATTTTTGACCTTAATGTATTTTTATATGCAGCGTAAATTTAGAGCATCTACTTCATTTTCAAAAATATTTTCTTTGGACGTATGCTTACTGAATAACTTCCATTATTTTAGGTGGCTATACATTAAAAACGGAAGAGAAAAAATGAATAGTTAATATAAAAGAAATATTCTTGGATTGATATTAATTTGTGTTATTATCAATGGTCTTTTCGATTTGAAATCTTTTTTCGCCAATCAATGTTTTAGAAAAATCAAACCGGAATTCTAGTTGAACCAGACTCTTTGTCCCAAATTACTATTATGATTTTGGCCAGAATACTATAAGGAGCTGTAGCATGAGTTGCACTTGTATGTTTTTGGGCAACAAAGAGGGAAATGGCGGTAGTACGAAAGTAGGAAGAAGGAATGAGAAGTTGAGCATAATGGGATTTGAACATAAAGGCTACTTTTTTTGATTCGCATGACTCAAGGACAGGTGATTCGTGATCGTGATTAGGCTCTTGGGCTCATCTCTCTGGCTCATCTCCGTCAGCAGCAGGCCCAAACTGAGGTGGTGGAGTGATTGTAGGCAGGAATCTTAGGAGAGAGGCATAACAATGGAAGATGACCCTGGCCATGCCCTAGACCATCTCGTACATGGCGGAGAACGCTTCTTTTCTGTTTATCTTCGAGTGCAATCATGACATTGACACGCAATTAGCATTTACCAGCTGCTCCTCAAACAGATTTCTACCGTTTCCTGGACGATCAATTCTTCTTCAACTTTACGTGCTACAAAAGACACAGGAAGTCCGTGTAGAAACTAACTTCCCTCATTTCTTCGTCCAATTATTTTAGTTGAATTTTCTTATGGTCTACGGTATGTATTGAGTTTTATAACGGATGTGGGCGATATATCTAAGAAAATATTGAAGATCGCATTGCATTCAGAGATAAGTCCGAATTCTACGAATTATTAATTTGCTGAAAGTAATGTCTACCGTTTATTGCAGAATAAGCTGTAACATTGCTGTAGAATTGAATTGATGTTAAAAGCTTTGGAAAAATATGTATAGTCATGTAAAGCATGCGAGTAATTGTAAAATGAATCGATGTAAAGTTAAACTCCGCAAATGTCAGTTTCAATGAAAATATAGAACTACCAAATTATAATTACAAATATTCAAATTATGGGTACAAAATATTAAAATTAAAATTACAAAATAAGTAAATTAAACTAACAAAATAAGCAAACTAAATATAGTTATTTTCAAATTCAAGTAAGCAAACTATAAATCAAAACAACCGAATTAAAGTTTCAAAAATCAAATTATATATTTATTAAAACAATCAAATTCAAGTTACAAAATAATTAAATTAAACTTGGACAATAGTCAAATTCAATTACAAAATAAGCAAACAATATTCTCTAATTACCTATAGAATGACAACACAAGGTTTTGTCAAGGTTTTTGTCAATGTTTTCTCATAGCACTAGCTCTCCGGTCGGATCATTCGAAACCGGATCCGGATACCGTCAAAATTGGATCTATGCGAAGCACTACAGAACAGAATACAAAGTATCAATCGCAAATTCAGCTTGCAAAATTACATTGAATCATTTTTGCAAAATACTATTGAGCAATGAATGATTTCCTGCACCTCAGAAGAATAAGTTAATGCACTATATTCGGTATGTGTGATTTTCCATATCCATTCCATTCAAATAAACAACATCATTTCCTCAGAACAAAAGCTGCATTTTGTCTCATTTTTAATCGGATGAATTTGCTAAGTTACAAATTTCCAACTATAGGTTGCAAATGAAATAATTTTCTTTTCAATTACAATGATGCAACCAAGTCGGCGTGTAGCAAAAATTCGGTTTGAAGCCGCTCTGGCGCTCCATGAGGTTTACCTTAGCAACAAAGGTATGCTCATTTGAAATAAAAACCACGTCAGAGGACTCA
The DNA here is from genome assembly GCA_034694905.1 of Ceratophysella granulata. NCBI lineage: Eukaryota > Metazoa > Arthropoda > Collembola > Poduromorpha > Hypogastruridae > Ceratophysella > Ceratophysella granulata. The sequence continues at coordinate 10,733 of JAQFYU010001033.1, read as the reverse complement.
ATTTCTTGGAAGTGTCCCCGTAAAATTATTGTATTATTGCATCCCCATAAAATTATATTATTGAAGTGTCCCCGTAGTATTCAGCAAAAGTTACACCAAAATAAAAAAAGCTAGATATTTTAATGGATTTAGTCGATTCGAATTTTTCCATATGCGGTGGGTAAATGCTTTAATTTAATTAGCATATAAATTGTGCTGGTTGCGGAAATCCGGGCTAAATCAAATAATAGATGTAATTCCAGGCGAGAAAAAAAATTGAAGGAAGGTTAATGTTAATTATGTCTTGGATCTACCTCGTACAAAACAAACAAACAGATGATTAAATATGATGTCTAAAAAAATGCAATATTTACTCAAGTAAGTAGTACTATATCGCATTTGTTTTTCCATCAAGCCATTAGGATTTACGATTATTGGTTTTCTAATAAAAAGCTAATTAATTAGTTGTAAAAAGAGATAAAATATTTTGTATTCTAGCGTAGCTTTTGATTCCGCTGAAGTACCTATCCAAGCGACAAATGATCTGCTACTAAATTTATATGCATTTTTATTGCCAATTCTGACACAGATCTCATCTAATTTCTTTCAACACCTCCAGAACACCAATAACAAATCACAATCCCTTATATCTCCGAGATGTCAGATCACTAATTTAAAGATTTACGAGAGTAATTAGGATTTTTTTCTCAGTTTGAAACTGCGGAGTGAAATTGGGCGTGGACATAATTTTTGTTGGTTCATAAGGAAACATGCTTGAGTGGAATGCTAATTTCCTTTTCGAGACAAGATGAGAATGAGCATCTGTAGACTCTGTTGCTGCACTTGTAATGAGATGAAGTAAGGAATAAGTGTTGCAAGCCTATTTCCTGTTATTCAGTTTTCGACACAAATGACATTATATATAGTAGATATACATATTTATGAAGTAGTTTGTGTCCTCAACGAAGTCTAAGCATTCCAACAAATTACCCTTTGTCGATTCACTAAATGATAGGTCCATGTTCGCATATAAGTATTCTATATACGTTTAAGCTGTTGGCTATCGATTACCTGGTTGTAGTTGCAATTGCAAACTTTTTTGGACGATATTCGAGGCAGAGTTGTTCACAGCGGCTGCAAATTTCCGCTAGAGACAATTTTGAAATTTTACATATAAGTTCATGTTAATTCAATTACTCCATGATTCAATTCAACTTAATTCACTATTTTATCATCCTAAACTAATAAAAACCCGCTGAACCGCTATTAAACATATGCAATTTACCAAAAATGATCCTCTTCTTAAATATTTTTAAAAGGAAATGTGCAAGGGTTCGGTTAGCAGTTAGCACATGGACTTCGAATACTGAACTTCAATTACGCGTTATAAGCACATCTTCCTTCCAAAAATGTATCTGTATTCTACCATTTGATTATTAATGCTTGAAAAGTTATTTTAAAATTTATTGCTCGGTTAAAAGTTAAAATTGGTAAAAATACGTTTTTGAACATAATAGCAATAGCAAGCCTTATTTGGAAATCATGCCTCATGGAAAAGTTGAAATTATGCAAAATGTGAACCTATTTCAGTGTATACTGTCAGAGTCCGAAAATGATATGTACGTATTTCAAAATGTAATATTCTTAAAAACAGACCTTTTTCATCAAATGTTTTTCCGTAACTCAAAATTCGGAAAAGTTATTGAGATTTTCAATTTGTATTTTATAATTTCCCAAGAAGTTGTAATTTAAAATACACTAAAATTTGTAGTATTTTGGGGCAGAAATATTTTGATAAGTCATTTTCAAATATTCGATCAATGTATTTCTCTAATAAATAAAATGCATTTACTCACACTACTAAAAATGCTTGTGATTAAACCTCTAATAATTTATGATTATGGTATAAATTAAATCTTATCATTGTCTCAAATCATAATTCATAATGTGGAGGATTTACTAGCATTGTCAATCTTAATCTCCACGCTACAAGCTACAACACAACACAACACAGAATTCGACGAGGCAAACCAACAGGCCACAGCATATTTTGCCTGTTCTGAGTGCCACCTCACCTCAGAACTTGGAAATACGCATCTATCAAGCTTCTCTCATCTCAAGTACAGAAAGAGCTTATCGACATGAAGTTTGATGCTCGGACTGAATTTGGTTTCCGGATTTTATACTGTACTATGCACTACAAAATGTAGAAAAGGTGGCAAGGCAATGTGTTTTCTATGCAATAAATGACAACGTTATGGTTATGGTACGACCATTTATAGATATACTAAGTATATGTATATTAAGACTAGATGGGAACTATCGATGCCCACTTCTGGTTTGTTTGCGAAGGTAAATCGCGCGCTAATTTGAAATCGACTGGCACAGAAACCGCCGTCGGGGCATTGCCTTCATAACAACGCGAAATGGAACAGAAAATCCTGACAGTTCCCACCAAGTCTTATAAGCACTTAGTATATCTATGGGTACGACATTTTAGATTCTGAAACGAAAAAATACGAAATGATAATAATTAACAATATTACGATTTCTCACCATTGCATTTGATATCGATTTGCTCAGAGTTTAATGCTTACGGGATCCCTACTCGTCTTGGTTCAAATAAAAAATCAAATTAAATAGCTAACGCCATTCAGATCCATCAGAAAGCGTTTACTTCGCAAGATGACCAAAATTTCACAAATGGAGGATCGGATCGTAATATAATTTGTAATTAACAGTAAGTACAATCAGTCTGTGCATGCAGAGTTGCCAACAATTTACCGATAGCAGAGTGCACGGTTAATCAATAAACCAAACCCAGGCGTTCTTAAGGTAATTAAATATTTATTGTACTCACTAATTAGGATTAACATTGCTTGCCTCCAACAAATACGTTTTAGCCATCCCTGTCCAAATTAATAAATATCAAAATGAGCATGAACACATTCGAGTCGAAGGAAGTTTTGGATGTCAGCCGTAAGGAAGTTATGAAAAAGTGCCAGAATCCTGTCTGGTGTTTTGATGATGAGGTGGCAGTAAATTAATATTGTCTCATAACTCCTCATTCATTATTCCGACAGGAGGAGACATACCTGAGTTAATGGGACGGAAAGTATTTGGAGATTTCTGACTCAACTTCAAAGTCTTACTCAACCTACACTTGATCTCCACTCTATCAAACTTTTGGACATCTTCCAATAACTGAGTATCACTCGGTATCATAAAAAAGTATGAACATGAAACCGTGAATTTGAATCTATAGTTTGCAGTTACTCTATAGCGGATTTCCAGATGAGGATTCAGATTCTCCTTACAAATTACGAGCTACTGTCATATCATTTGTTAGGGTTCAGAGCAGAGACTCTGCTGTTTGCGGTAGGGAAGAACTGAAGAGTCAACAAAAACAAGGATTTACTCATCCTCGTACTCGAAATCCGATTTTCTACTCCGACATTTTTTGCGTGCATCCACAACTACCGTGTAATTAATTACAAGCGCTTTTCTATTCTAACTTGATTAGTTACATCTGTCTTCGAGAGCAGGGATGGAATAACTTTATTTTTCAACCGCCATGAATCTCCGGTCAGTAACAGCGAAATTGAAATTAATTGTTCGCGTAAAATTCTTTATGTGCATCTGTGACTCGTAGACCTGGGTCAACCATTTTGACCCAGAGAGAATTATATGTGATTTTTGATATATTCTTGGAAAACTGAGCATTAGATTATTTAATTTAGGGTACAGAAGCAAATTTTTACTACCATTAGGCACGAATTGTCCAAGAGAAATTCTGCTGCCTGTCAAATTATCATTGCAGCTTGCAATGACGATACGTCCATGCCAAAAAATTTGAAAAAGCGAATTTTCAGCAGTTTCATTTTTTTAAATTCTAAACTTCTTCTTTTTTTTTTTGTATTGTTGTGAGTAATACTTTCAATACGAACAAAACTAAATTAAAGCGAGATTATAAATTTACAAATCGTTCAGCTCAAGTTAAATTGCATCACGTCCAGCTCATATCGTATACTATGTATATATCAATTTCGTAGCATTAATTTAATTCGAAATTTGAGCAAAATGCCTTGGCATACATTCATATGCAAAATGCAAAGGTTTCTAACTGTGTTAGCAGCAGTGGCGATTGGCGATGCTAGGAATTGGTCAAGGAGATGACCGAAAGCTGAAACTCCGAGATATTTATTTTTAAGGAATGTAAAGTATTTGTCACAAACAATGGCGTTCGAAAAATTCCAAAATTTTGGCTATAAGGTGCTGAAAGTACAATATTTTGCATGAAATTCACTAGATTTAGCCCAATTTTCATTATTTCTGACTTAACTTCCAATTATATTTAGAAAACTAAAGATTATACTCGAAATCTGTAAAAAGTTCTACAATTAAGAGACGGAATGAAGATATTTTATGCACAGCGTCCGAGAAAAAATCCGCCACTTCGGGTACAAATTGGTCAGCAGTCAGTTCTTCCGATTGATTTTACGGAATCTGGTCAGCTTCCGTTCCGCTTCTGAGATTTGCATATTTCCTCAAATCTTATGTGCAAGTAAGTATGTATATGCAATGAGCATTCAAAAAAGATAAAAGTCAAAATGCATTGTCACATCAAAAGACTTGCATTCAAGATCTGAATTTGTATCCGTACCGCTTACCGCATGCTCTCAGAGATCATTTCCTATTACATTCTGCAATATTATTCCATATGCACAGTGAACAGTAAACTGCAATGCAATGCAAATTACTTAAACTGGATGATTGAGCTTTTTCTCGCATTTCCTTTGTGGTTTCCGTCTCTGATCGATAGTCGATACGTGACCAAAATAATTTTGCATGTTATAATTTTTAGCACGAGAGCAGGTTTTGTTACATTTTATTATACATATTGTAATTACTCGTATCTACTGTACATTGCACGTACGCGTACGTGCTGTATAAATGTATGCAAAGGAAATTATTTGGATCAAACTAACTTAGAAGTTTAGCATATTTGAGATAGGAAATTAAAACAAAAGCAAAGATTACTGACACACGAAGAGCCATAAATTCTATGTAAGAGTCTAGACAGAAACAAATAAATTGGATACTGTGATAGAAAAATTTACTATAAACTTCTAAGATCTGGATTATCGAGCAAGGTCGAGAGCTTTTTTATTTATAGACATTATAACATGCAATCATGTAATTCGCGTTAGTACGCACGTCAGCACATAGAAATAACTTCAAAATATATACTGCTATAGTTACAAGCTTCTTCCGCAAATATAATTTTGACTCATGGTTAAGAGTTTGGGATCCGAATTCGGCCAAAAAAAAAATTCATGTTCCAGTGGTCAAAAGAAAAATTCAGATTCTGAGAGGTTTTTGATGAAAACATACGTTTAAATAAATAAGCTCGTATAGGCTATTCGATATTAAGAATTCCGCCTAAAACTGACGGAGAAAGCACAAATTAGGTGCACATTTTATGATTACGGGTTTCTAGTTTCTAGACAAACTAAATTTGAATTTGAAATATCTAATCCTGCAGGTCAAAAAAATTAATTCATCACATTGAAAAAAATAGCCTTGACAAAAGTTAGCTTTTCATTCGAATTAGCTCATTTATTGCATATTTACATGAAATCGTTTTGCTTTTCGCCTCATCAGCATCGGTTTATTCGTAGAATTATCGAGTTTGCAATGAAATCCATTTTTTATTTTGAGCTTGGAATTTGTATTTTCACACAAACTAGTAAGCTACACGTAGTAATTGTAAATTGAGAGAAAGCACGCTTAGTGCTTCCTTGTTTTACTGGTACTTAAGTAAGTGCATGTAAATCTAAAACAGATGTCCAAGCCATTTGCCCAGCCCTGATATGCAACACGCCCAAATGCCCACTTACCTTGTCCAGTAGCCCTGGAGCCAGTTGCAAAGTGATTTTCCAGCCATGTCATGCCAAATGCTCCCACAATTACACCGAGAAGAAAGCCGGCTATCCAGCGTCGAGAAAAAGAAGGTAAGTAACCATTGTAGCGGTTCCGAATGATGAGAACTTTCTTGGACTTAGCACAATAATTAAAATGCAATTAACACTTTGGAAACTTAAGAATTCAGCATAAAGGTCTGACGGGATTTGTCATCACAATTTTCACGGATTTGGCAATGATCCCAGCCAACCAGGTTCTGCTCCACAAACTCAAATAACTGCAGAACCGCAGAACCCAGGTTCTATCCCGTACACTCAAACACAATCCGTATAATTAGCGTCCTATTGTATTCTGCACTCTGACATATCCGTGTAACAGCTTCCAAATCTGCTATATGTTCCCGGTTTATTGAGTTTGCATGTCTGATATGGATTAGATGTGGGGATTCTTGTACAAAATTGACACTGGCTGAAATGGCGTGATTTGGTATTTAGTTGATTTAGTCAGGGATTTTGATAACAAGAAACTCAGATTTTGCACTATTTTGTATTCTGTTCTGTTTTAAGAGTTCCGTGCGAAGCACTGACTCTCTCTTCTGAAAAGTTTACGACTTTTCCCCAGCTAAGTTCTGCTTTTAGAAAAGAATTAATGTTTGAGTTGACGCCTACATACATCCTACTATATCCTTTCTCTGCCTCACAATCAATGTACATATGTCTCCAGTTTTGGGACGAGAGGGTAAAATGCCAAAAAATGGCCAAAATTCCATGGAACCTGTCCCATAGGGAAGATGAGTACGAGGAAGGAACCACAAAAAAGTGTGATGATGATAAAGAGGGGAAGCTAGGATTCAGGATTTTGATCACCAGCCAATTTCAGTCTTCTTTCTATCTGCTCACGTTCGCCTAATACGCTTCCTAGTAGGAAATAGAGAATAGCATACATTGCACATTATACTAGCACATGCACATCAGCTGGAACCTGGAGGATAGGAAGAGTTACTGGAACCTCTCTGGAACATGCTCGGAACTCGGAACTCCGGAACTGAAACCGAGAGGTTTTTCATCCTCGTCCCACACATTACCACCACCTAACGTTGCAGATGTCAAACCGCTCTAATTTTCGCCGAATTTGTTGCAAAATCTATTTTAAAGCTTGAATACTTCATAATTTTATGGTTTCTTAGTTATATGATTTTATTCATCAAATTCATGAAAGTCGTCGCTTTCTCTTCTGAATTTTACTTTGTCTGATCTCGTATGCAAACCTAATTGTGCCATGCAAACGAGAACAATTCTTAATTTTGAAATGTGTCGCATTCTACATTTTGTACTTTTGTACTGATTTTGTGGATTTTAGATTTCAGTTGTCGTTTGAAATTGTCCTATAAAAGGGTCTTCAGTTGAATGTTTTCACTATGCATTAAGAATGATTTTTTTTTAATGAATTTCAATTTAATATATATTAGTAGCTAAATGAAACGAAAATAATTAGAAGGATTTAGACTGTTTACGTCTATTTGCATTTACTTATATGTTGTGATTTTTGGTTGACTTTTGCTTTGTTGATTTTTTTGTTGACGTACCGTACAACTGATGGAAAAATGTTTTCATTGATTCAGTTACGTGAAGCGTAGCTGAATCAATACGGAGTATCGCCTAAAAAGCCGAAAAATATATCCGTAAGTGTGCGTATTTTGCCAATTAAAATTGGATGTTAGATTTAAATACATTGTTAGTATAGTCGTGTCTCGTGTCCGTGTTATACATAGATTCTTGAAGGATGAACTTCGATATGGGCGATCTTACAAGTTCGAATTTCAGAATTTTTTAAAGTCCGATTCTGATAACGATCGGCAATGTTGCAATATAAACTTTAAAACTACATCATCAAGCATATTTTCCTGGAATTGTGTTTTGATTGATCATTGATCGGTATTGAGCATTCAGATCTCTTCGAATTCGAGGGAAGGAACGGTCAATTCGTCGATTATTGTGAAGAGCTGAATATATCTAACTATCGTTTGTCCTTTCTTTTCATTAATTTTTGCAATATATTTTTGTGAAGCAAATCTAGATATATTTTTGCCTAAGTATTCTATTCTGAAAGTGTCACCGTTAGGTTCGCCTTTCAGGAAATGCTTACTCAATTATTACTCATAATAACCATGTACTGTGAATAAATTCAGGTGTACAATCTTATGGTGTATAATCTTAAACACCCCTGATTCTGACGATTCAGTATTTATGCACGCCTAACAATGACATTTCTATTGCTTTATTCCATGCGCCGTTATGTTGTGAAAAACTTATGTGAATTCCCAGTTCTTCCTAATTCAATATCAAAGGCAGGTACTTTATATTCTTACAAATGACCAAATAATGAACCTCCTTTACCAACTCATTTACCAACAGTTGTTATTCGACTTATGCTTATGCCATGCCTGCATATAAGTACTACAAATTAAATACCAAAGCTCGTCATGATTCGAAATAAAACATTGAGCGAACAAAATGTAAGACACAGATCAGCAAAAAGTATTTAGAAGTCAACATTTTATAAAATTTTTTGTCACTAAATATTAACAGCTACATTATAGTAAACTTTTTAACAATTAATTGTATTCAAAGTAATAAATTCTATTAAGATGTTATTACATTATGTGACTCACAATGTCTTAGTATGAAATCGTAATTCATTTGCCACAGCCCAAAATTGAACAGAACACACTACCAATCATAAACCATGCCAATAGTATCCACGAGCATGTACTCCTCTACACAACCTTAGCTCAATATTTTCTTTAAATACCCACTACTAGGAATCGAGAAATGACTCCAATGAGAGTAGAGAATAACAAAATACTAGGAAAACACTCGCATAAATAGCATGGACATGATTTTGACACACAAGTAGTTACTTCATAAGGCACAATTTACGTCAACAGGTCGCATACTGATCACTTAAGAAGGGGAAGTCGCGAGACAATGCCACATACATTGAATAAGACAATTCCCACTACTTGTTCTAGGTAGTACAAATTTTAAAACCAAAAGTGGCTTATTTAAACTTTATATTCATACAGGAAAGAGATTCAAGAAAGTAACTAGATATACTGAATTTAATAAATAAATACGACTAACCGGAAAGATTCTTAATCATTATAGTTTATAGAAGAAGATGAGCAACACTAAACCAGGAGGGCAACGAAAAGCAGGGCTGCTCCAAAGTTGAACTAAAGAAAGGAAAATAAGAGTTGAGTGATAAATGGAATGTACCAACAAAGTTAAGAGAATACACAATTACAAAACATCAACTATATACTGTATTTGTCCACCTTTGAGAGATGATAAATAGTTGAAGTGGAAATTCGTTGACTTTTTAGTTGTGAGTGAGTGAGTTTGAGCTTCAAACTATTTCTTAAACACTTTTCCTCTTCCTTTTCCCTTAGTAGCTGTTCCATTTGAGACGCTTGCTCCTCCTTTGCCCTCAGTTCCGTTAGAGACGCTTGGTCCTCCTTTGCCCTCAGATCCGTTAGAGACGCTTGGTCCTCCTTTGCCCCCAGTTCCGTTAGAGACGCTTGGTCCTCCTTTGCCTTCAGTTCCATTAGAGACGATTGCTCTCTCTGTTCCCGCGGCAGTATCATTAGGGACGCTAGCTCCTCCTTTTCCTCTAGTTGCACGAGTGACGGTTGCTCCCCCGTTTCCTCGAGTGCCATTAGGGATACGAGTTCCTCCGTTTCCTTTGGTACCATTAGAGATGGCTGCAGCCGGCCGAACAGCTTTCTTCTTGGAAACAGCCTTTTTTTCCCCTGACTTATTAGACTTAAGGCCGGTCTTAGCTCCAGAGGACGAGGAAGGGGTCACAGTTGGGCGCGCTTCACGAAGTTTTTGTTCGAGCTCTGGACAAGGCTCGATGCGAATCTGAATTGGAACAATCATGGCTCGCAGGAGGGTCTTCCTTGGTACGATAACTTTATAAGATACGAATTTTGGTTGGTGGGAGCTGGTAGTGGGCCCAGTAGCTGCAGCTGATAAAGTTCCCAGTGGTGTCCGTCGCACAGACCGAGCTACTTGCTTCGAAGAACCAGCTCCAGTAGCTTGACGACTTTCAGTTGGAGTCGGGATCTTGGAAACAACTTTCTTCGTAGTAACTTTCTTCTTTTCGGCTTGGAGAGTTCTAGCAGTATTTCTTGATGCTTTTGAGTTGATTTTCTTCTTCGTGATACTCAGAGCAATCGACTTCTTAGCAAGGAGTGAAGTTGCGATTCTTTTTCCTTGAACCTTGACACCATTCGTTTTGACAGATACAGCAACCCTGCGACGCTTCAAAATGGCTGATCCAGTCTTAGGTCGCTCGCTTGCCCTTTTCGGAGCCTTCTTAGTAGCAGATGGCTCTGCCACTTCTCCTACCTTTCCTTGACCAATTGGACGTCCCATTGTTACCAGGAACAACTGAAATAATAAGCAGTAGTTTAATTAAATGTTTTCACAGTTCTGAAAATTTATTTATGGAAATTCAGAAAAACAATGACCCAATCCGCACGTTCAGTCCTATATATACAATCTTATCAAATTAGATGGACTAGTGAATGTTATGTACATACGAGCCGGTATCCCGATCTACGATTCGGTATTACTTGAATTTATGCAATCATGTGCTTCGAGTTGAAGTAACTGATCCGTGAAGGATCATGACTCTATTGATTGTATATTATGTCAAGATTTATGTGAGCAAATATCCCGATCTACAATACGATATCACTTTTTTGGCGTAGCAATTACATGCATTGGATAGGAGTAAATGATGCGTAAAACTTCATAACACAT
>JAQFYU010001032.1:0-16963 GCA_034694905.1 Ceratophysella granulata | reverse complement strand
AATAACGATGGATAGTAGGTCTGGAAATAGCAACCAAACGCGCCAGCGTCACATTTGCATGGCTAAGAGAAACTCAGTGCTTGAATGCACCAATATCAAATCAATATCAATACAGTAGCTGAATCACAGCAAATGATATCTATTCTACATAGAAGACAACTAAATAGCTAACCTTATGGGAAGCAGGGGAGGACGAGCGCGAAGCGCTACATGCAAGGCCGAGCGAAGCTCGGCGCTTGTTATATTTTATTATAACTTGCCGTTTTCTCCATATCCGATTTGTTCAGGATGATTTGCGTCTTAGCTGTCACCTCAGTAATGCAGATCAGCATTTGGTGTTTCTTTTATTAATCATATTCACCAATAATATTGCGGACCCGATTCCCAATTCACGAAGACCCCACCCACGGTAAATCACCGCTCACCTCAGCAAAGTAAAAAAGGTACAACGAATACGCTACCCTGAGTTAAGATAGGGTTGCCAGGACAATGCTCCCAGCAGGAGTACTTGTTGAAAAACTTGTGACTGACAGAACGACATGATGCATTTCGTCAAATTACATTAATTTTCAATATGGCATAAATAAATACACTGGCACATTCAACAGTCTACCCACCACCGCCGCCTACTACATCCCACCACGTCCCACCCAAGACCCACCCATACCTCGAACCACATATCCTCATTCACTTATTCAGTAAGTGTGTAAATCAATAGAGAAATTCTGAGAGTCAGGTGAGGTAATCAAATTTCAGCATAGGATAACGTTGCCAGGACATTGGTCACAGGTAATTCTATTGACAAAAGTTGTTGTGCGACAGAACAGAGAACATAGAACATAGAACATACACTTCATCTCTAAAATAATAAAGTGGATGAGATTCTTAAGTCTTCGGGAGTTCGAGTCTCATTATATTATTTTATGCTTCTTATTAACTATAAATATTTGTATGTTATTGTTTGTTCATTGGCGGTACAGGTGTTTACTGATATAATATAAGTAACTAATTCTTATGCACTAATGTTCAGTCATATTCTTACTGATGTATCATGTCACATTATATTGTATACGATTTTGCATGTAGTCCCCCCTCACTTTTTCACGAGACTTTCAAAGAAGACTTTCGCGGTGGTCTTCTCTCTTGTTTTGTGCTTTGCCTAAACTACAACTAAATATACAATACTCTAGTCTGTAGTTGGCAATACTGTTAGTTTATGACAAGTCTAACCTCGCGCGTTCCGGAAACCTAACCTAACTTAACCTAACCTAACCTAACCGAACGGACAAAAATGTAAAAGCGGGAGCAGGAATCGAACCCGCTTCTGTTCCCAACAAAATGTTAGCACTGAACCTCCAGTCCACTCTGGCTGTTGTAAGAGATGGAGCAGATACACTTTACTTATTCATAGCAAGAGAAGACGAGCACCCGGAAAGAGTCCTCTTTGACGGTCTAGTCAAAGACAAAAGGGCGGCATTCGGGAATTCATTCGAGTCTCCCATGGCCCAACGGTGACACTGAACACACGTCTTTGGCTCATTAGTTAGATAAATGTCGAGGTCATGTGGTAAGTATTAATTTTTAATAATACAACGTACGAGAAATTTTGAATTTCGCTACGATTCGCATGTTTTAGGCTCGTTTGAAATCTATTTATACAAGTGGCTAATTCCCTTCCACTCTCAAAACCAGCCTGAGTAACGTATAATGCTTGAAAAAAGTAATGATTAATGATCAACGCTGTGTTTATGTGTGTGAGTAGTATTTGTTGTTGTAAATTGTAAATCCAATTTGAGCGACCTAGCGTTGTTCCTAACAGGATGACAGCAAAAGGTGTATTTTTACGTGATACATAGATAAACACAGGCCAACCAACCTCCGTTCTTTGTTCTTCGGGCAATCACCTAAATTTTATCAATACAAAAAATATTTTTCTCGCTAAGTATTGAAGTCCGTGGCTCCATCTTGAAACCAGACTGATCCGTATTGTGAAAATATTAAAATTATGAATAAACTGTTACTTAACAGGACAACCACGCTGTGCTTTGAACGAGACTGTAAATCCAGGAATCGTTGGACACAGATTCTGAGTACTTCACCTATGCCAATGCCAAGCCGACTTGTCGTGTGTTGTGTGTTGTGTGTGGATGCGTATTTTTAAGTAGCAGTACCAACAAAATTATGTTTTTGTGCATAATATTTCGATTTCGAGATACGCACATAATGATGAGACGAGAGAGAGCCAACATTGAAAAAATTTTCATATTATTGAGCTCTTGTGGTGTATAGGGGTTCTAATATACGCTGAACTCCAATATGACAACAGAACAGAATGCCAGAATTTAGAATTTAGGACCTACTAATAATTATTAAATACCAATTAATTGTAAATTAATTAGTGTTCCAAAAAACGAGTATTGCATGTATACGATTCAGCTGTTCCGTTGCTATATTCGAGTTCAGTGTATATTAGAATAGAACCCCTATACACATGCACTACTCGGTTTTTTGGAATAATTAATTTACAATTAATTGGTAATTACTAATTAGTAGGTCCTACTTAATTAATTCTGCTATTATGTTGTTATATTCGAGTTCCGCGTATATTGAAACCCATATGCACATATTACTCGGTTTTTTATAAAACTAATTAATTGTAACACATTTGTTGACTAATTTTTAGTTATTAATTATTCAGAGTAAATTTTGCAGTAAACAGCATAATTATTAGGAAAATAATTTGACCTAACCTAGCAACTATGTCTAGTCAACATCTGTTAGTTAGTGCTTTCATATTCACATTGACAGTTTTGAAATTTTGGTTGCTGTCATCAGAATTCAACGCAGATGTGATTTCTTTTGCCCATTACCCAAAGAATAAATTCAATTCAAAACATAAGGCAAGCTCCTTGCATGATTCAGGGGCCAGCTAGTCCACTATATATCCATCAAACAATGACAAGAATAATGTCTAATTTCTTATGAGCATTGTCAATTGTCAACACTAGTAGTGGCCATAATAGAAGCGCTAAGTACTGGCACATGTCAAAAGACGCATCCTAAACACTACACACAACACACGGCAAGCCAGCTTGGCACTGGTGAAGTACAGAGAATCTGTATCCAATGATTCCTGGATTTACAGTCTCGTGTGTTTTGAGCCTATTGAATTGCTTTGATATGTTCGTCTGTATGGCTTCCTGGCTAGTGTGTTTTATGTCTGATAATAATCTGATGATGATAATCTTATATCTGAGTTGATGAGTAGTATTTGTTTGATTTGCTTATAGGGTTAGTTCACGCTTTTGTTTATTTCTATTTTTCTGATTTTGGCAAGGGTCTACATACATGTTAATGCTTTGAAAATCGTGCAGCAGGAACAATTTAAGGAAATGTTTTCTTCGCGAAGGAGAGTGCGAAGGCAAAGTGTTCATCAGTACAGCACTAGGACCGTTGCTAATGAAAAATGCTCTATGCGTTTCGTATAGTTTAGTTTCGTATCGTTATATATTTCGCTTTATATTATTTCGTTTCGTTTCGTTTCGCTTAAGTTCACGTTTACCAATACACAATACGTATAGAATCTAAAAGTACATTTAGATTTCAATCGATTAATAAAACGAAACGATTCGAGATTTCGAGATACGGCCATGGTAAATCCAAACTAGTATATACGTCAAATTATTCGAATCAATTTAGTTACATACTTGCCGGAGTGTCGTACGTGCCTTTTTAGACAAAACCTGATCGTCAGCTTCTTCATCTTCAGTTTCGGGATATTGCTTGAAGGTCGGAAGTTTGTTAATCAGAATTTTGAAATCCCGTGCTGCACTGTGTCTTGTCCCATCAAGAAGACTATCATCCTATAAATTAATATCGAGTTGGCTAGGATGGATTTGACCAAAAGGGCCTCAAAAATATTCAAAAATTTATAAACAATAAAATATTCAATTTCTGTCCGGTAGCCTGGTAGGGAACTGCCATGCCCCGGTCCAACCCGGGATACGACCAATCTTCCTCGCTGATTAGGAAACCGAAGAAGCTGAAGTACAACCCCTCATACAAGCACTTCAATAATTAAATTAAGTATAACTAATAACAAAATTCACTTTTGGGTCATTTGAGGTCAAAGGTCAAAATTGACCTTGGGGTGCCATGTTATACATCATTTTGTTCTACTCGTCAAGCCCGTCATTTTGACGTATAATATGGCTAGGTTGGTGCAATAAGGCGCATGCGCGGCAGTATTGAAAAGCATGAACTTTTTCCTGGAATGTTCGATAAGGTCGTTTGATACCTCTTGTCAAGCCCGTCATTTTGGTAAATAACATGACCCAATTTAATTCATCCTTGCGCCAGTGCGGGCTAAAAACAAAATTTTTGAAAACTTTAACCTCTTATATTTCGAGAATTAATCCATAGCGTTTTTTGGCGCAATGACAACTTTTACTCCTCTTTGGGTCCTCTTTCGAAAAAACACATCTCCAGGCTTGCTCACTTTGTTACACCTCCATGCTAAATTTTGGACTAAATATAATTAGTTTACCTTAAAAAATGATATTAATGGGACTTAAAACAGCTTTTACAAAACGGGCCATAGTACAAACTGCTGGAATACTTTCAAATTATTTAAATTATACTATTATAGTTAGTCCAAAATTTAGCATGGCGAGGTACAAAATTGCACCCCTCTGGAGATTGGTTTTTTGGATAGAGGACCCAAAGAGGAGTAAAAGTTGTCATTGCGCCAAAAACCGCTATGGATTAATTCTCGAGATATGAGGGGTCAAAGTTTTCAAAAATATTGTTTTTGGTCCCCACAGGCGCAGGGATGAGTTGAAATGGGTCATGTTATACATCAACCTGACGGACTCAATGAAACGAATCGAACGACATATCGCAAGACCTTATAGGACCTTCCAGGAAAAAGTTCATGTTTTTCGATACCACCGCGCATGCGCCCTATTTGCCAAACCTGGCTATATTATACGTGAAAATGACGGGCTTGACGAGCAGAACAAAATGGTATATCACATGGCACCTCAAAGTCAAATTTGACCTTTGACCTCAAATTACGCCCCAGGCTAATTTTGGTTCAAACTTAGAAAATTGCATATTCTGAGAGTACTCCACCCCACTAGAATATCACAAAAAAAAACCGATCGATTTGAAGGTCATTAAGGGTGTCAAATTGAATTTCAAAGATATAAAATTACCATAATTAGTTGGTACAAGCGCATGAGCCCGAATGAATTACAACAATCAGTAAGCAGCCTGTAATATGTAGCATTATATGCTGAAAAAATAGATACCAAAAGGAGTAACTACATAGTGTATTTAGATCAAAATCAAAAATGGTAATACATTGAGACAATAATACACTGACCGCGTAAACGAGGATGCAACGAACCAGCGCGAAACGCTCATGCCGTGCCAAAAAATCATGTGGCGCCATTCGCCACATGCAAGGCTGAGCGAAGCTCAGCGCTTGTTTTGTACATAATTAATTAGATTGGAGGCTGTTTACTACCTAACAACACTTTTGCAGGTAATTTTAGACCAAAGGGTCTTACGGGATGGTCTTGTCTGTCCGCCTGTCTGTCTGTCTGTCTGTCAGATACCTTTTGGAAGCGCAGCTCAAGTCACGTACGTAACGTGGTATCAACGGAAGCTTAACTGCTTCAGCTTGGCAGCCGAGCTTCTATATGTAAACAGGGTTAAAAACCGTGCGAACTTTTGGAAAGTGTGCCTCGCAGAAGCGTCAGAAGAAGTTTCAGAAATTTAAAACCATTTTTCTAAAGCACAAGAAGCGCATCTGAGGAATATAATGAATGAATATCAGATGTATCGGCTTTACATATAAATGTTGCTTCTTCTTTGACAACAATATCGAAGCGGTAATAGGTTTTAAAAAAGGGACCTTGTTTGGATTATGAGCTAGCGTAAATGAGTTTATGAAGGAAATACACATTTTTAATCCGGATTCACATACAGCCAATATAAAATGGTTCACAAGTTATCATCAAGTTTGTCAAATTAACATTGGCTTCATCGGTTCATTTGATATATCCGTTTCATATCATTAGTTAAATATTATGTCGAATAGGACACGGTTACGTCTATTATCGCGATGTCTAGCACGTCGTCTAGTGCATCCGGTTCCTCGCCTAGTGCGTCTTTTCTACATTCTTCTGGTCGCTATTAAAAGGTGCCGTCAGGCAGTTTTTTAAAAATATTTTCATTATTTTATTTTTTGTAGCTATCGAGTACTCATTCTACAAAAAGAGACTTAATAAAATATAAAGTATTTTAGTGTTAATTTTAGTTAATTAAAATAAGTGTTTGCTCAAAAATTGATTAAAATTCATAACTCATTTCGTTCATCAATGGTTGAATGGGAAACGATTACGTATTACGTCAACGTATTGCGTTTCGTCTCGTCTAGCGCGTCGTCATGTGCGTCGTCTACATCCTTTTGGTCGCAAGGTGCCGTCAGGCAGGATTTGTTTAATATATTCGTTCATAAAAGTCGTTGGTTAATCACCACTCATCACCAGGTTCCCTACCAGCTTACCGAACATGAGTTGGACTCTGTTGACAACCTATTAGGAAAAACTAAAAAACAACAAATTGTATCCTGTCTTTACCTTGATTTTCTTGCTCAGTAGAATCAGCTGTTGTTCGTATTTTTCCATACTATACGTAGGTGCGGGAAATGTTCTTCTGTCCTTTGCAAATTTATTTTTTGCGACATTTTTAACCGACTGGCTAGTTCCAGAGCCAGCAGCGGAGGAATCATTCCGCCGAATTTGCTTGAAAACAAAAACGTAGATATTTAATTTGCAATGGTGCGTATTACGATAAATTTTGGTTGAATATGTACAGGATGAGGGAACACGCGGTAACCGCACCATGGAGAAAGCTAGATGGTAACCACTGAATCGTCCATGGTAACCACCCGCTACTTCGGGTTAAGTTAGGTATTCCGAAACGCGCGCAAGTGGTTACCATGGGCGGTTAAAGTGGTTACCATGGGCGGTTAAAGTAGTTACCATGGGCGGTTAAAGTGGTTACCATGGGCGGCTATCATGTGCGGTTACCGCGTGTTCCCTAATCCTGTATTTGACCGAAATTTTAACAATATAATCCAAAATGGAGTCTAAAATACGGGGTGAGTTTGTGAATATTTCATAAACTTCTGTATAGCCTATACAGAATATAGTCTTAATACACGTTCATATTTTTTTGCTTTACCACGGGTGTCAATTTTTTTGAAAAATTTGATTTTACATAAATTTTTGTGACTTATTAGCGTATCCATCATGATATGTATTGTAAGGTAAGGGCCTAATATACGAACGTAATGTACAGGGTGTTTCATAGGGCTTCCATTTATTGCGGCTGACGATTAGGTAGATTGGCGAAGAAAGAGCTGACTTAGGATAACGGAAAAGCAGATTGGCTTACGAAAAAAGGAATCGGCCTACGAATAAAGGAATTGGCTAACAAATAAACAGTATAAACTGAGTAAACAGACCTGGCTAAAAAGCAGAAGCAATGTGGCAAGTCAATGAGCAAAAACTATTAAGCATAAGCATATATTGGTCCCAGTTTATGAGTATGAAGCAGTTGCTATGCAGTATTGAGGAGTTGCTAAGCAGTATGAAACAGTTGCTATGCATTTAGAAGCGGTTGCGTTGTAAGATGTTGCTATGCCATATTAACGTGTTGCCAAGCAGTAGGACGCAGTCACAATGCATTAGTAAGCAGTTTCTTTGCAGTATTGAGGAGTTGTTAAGCAGTATTAACGACTTGCTAAGCAGTAGGACGCAGTCGCTGCAGTAGGAAGCAGCTACTAAGTAGTTGGAAACAGTTATAAACCTCTGTCGCATTTTACACGTTTAGCAAGCAAACATTAATTTTTTTTTATAATAATTTTTTATGTAAATTGAAATGCTATTGATGTTAATTTTGTGGAAGAGGTATAATTTGTATTGCAAAAGTTAAGCTTTCCTATGCAGAAGCTTCTGCAATAACCAAAATTATTTGTGATAAGAAGAACTCTATAGGTTTTGTCAGCCATTATATATGTTTGGGTAAGCCAATTTATTTTTCGGTTTGCCAAAGTCAGCTTTTTATGATCGCCCTTCTCGAAGGCCCTTCGGCCTCAGAGCCTTCTCATTGTGCAGTGCATTGATTTTGTGCATATCAGAATGAAGAAGATGATTCTTGGCAATGTTGTTGCCTTCGTCTTCACGAAGGCAAAAGGCAGACGATTTAGCTTTCAGCCTCCGCACTCGCCTTCACAACCCAAAAATGCAGATGCCTTTGCCTTCGCACTCGCCTTCGCGAAGGCGAGTGCGAAGGCAAAGTGCCCCTAGGCTTAAATTATTGATTCTTGCTCACACTCATAATCAGTTTAATGTTTGCCATGCAGAGAAAACTGAAATTTACCTCTAGATGAAGAACGAAAGCTTCAATGCTGCTCTTGAAATCAGAACCAATACGCTGCACCAATGTCTCGAATCTATTTCAATGTTGTCAAAAATAGTGTAAATGTGTAAATAGTCGATTCCGGATTCCGTAGTTAGTTCTGGGACACCTTCCATGCCACCCCTGCCCTGGGTTCCATCGCTGATGGTGTTTCGGAACTCTCTTCCATGTGTGCGTAAGGTTTAACTCTAATTATTAGAGTATTTAGCCTTATTAGTGAACTGGCCATCATATATATACAGGGTGAGTTGATGATTGTATCCCCCTTTCAAATCACTCCTGATGGAACACCACTTACTTGATGAGACTGATACTTTGATTTATTGAAAATTTGGTTCATTATAGGATTTTTGGGAAAAAAATCAGAATTTTTTACAAAAAGACGGAAATATGGCAAGTTTTTGAAAAAAAATTGACATTTTTTAACATTACCTGCTTATGGACGACAAAAGCCTTGAAAAGTAGCCACAAACCAGTATCCCATGGATACAACGGATATGTTGTTTATCATGGCCAAGTCAGAAATCGAACAAATTTCTCGAGTACCATAGTGCGTACCATAGATACAATATAGTACCATAGATACAATCATCAACTCACTCTGTATATCATCAATCTAACACTAACATCAATTTCTAACCCGTTACACTTTCTCATTTCCTGTTTCCTGCTTTCAACTCCAATCAGATTGAAACTTGACACCTTCCATCCAACCCGTGACATATCCTTTCCAGTTTCAGCTTCCGAGTCAAATAGGGTTTACCGATCAATCAAATTACATAGGCGTGCCTAGCTGCAACTCAAAACCATTCCATGACCTTTATATTTTGTATTTTAAATTTTTTTTACAATATTTGTTTCTTATTCCATTCGAACTTGTTCATACATTTACCCCATTTGTTTTCCAAGTTCAACCCGTCACAGTACCTTTTGGCTCAGGCTCTGATGTACTTAACTTTTAATTCGGACAATTTCCAAATCTCAAATTGCATGAAATAACCGAATTTTGGTCAAATTTTCATTTTTAGGGTCAGTTGTAGGTCCCTGTGTTAATCAAAGTTCATAATTGCACATTTGAATTGAGTTCAAATTGATTTTTGTTCTATTTGTCAATTCGGTCAAAATAGTCATATTTTTCGGTTTTCGGGTGATTCAGGGCTCAACAGGTCAACCCACATGTAAGAGGTATGCTTTGGTCAACCCATTTATATTTAATATATACTATTATAGTTATTCCAAAATTTAGCATGGGACCGTCACAAAGTGAACCCGCCTGGAGATTGGTTTTTTGGATAGAGGACCCAAAGAGGAGTAAAAGTTGTCATTGCGCCAAAAAACACTATGGACTAATTCTCGAGATATGAGGGGTCAAAATTTTGCAAAAATTTCGTTTTTGCCCCGCACCGACGCAGGGATGAATTAAATTGGGTCATGTTATATATCATACTGACGGGCTTGACAAGACAAATCGAACGACATATTGCACGACCTTATCGGACCTTCCAGGAAAAGGTTCATGTTTTTCAATACCACCCCGCAGCATGCGCCCTATTGGCCAAACCTAACTATATTATATAAATGATGGGTTTGACGAGTAGATCAAAATGATGTATAACATGGCGCCCCAAGGTCAAATTTGACCTTTGACCTCAAATGACCCAAAAGTGAATTTTGTCGTTAATCTTGAAAGACTGCATATTCAAAGAGTACTCCACCCCAGTGGAATAACGCAAAAAACCCGGATCGATTTGAAGGTCAATAAGGGGGTCAAATTGAATTTTGAAAATATAAAATTACCATAATTAGTTTGTACACAAAATCCGGGCCAAATTACAACAATCAATATGTAGTATATACTAAATAACATGGATATCGAAAGGAATATAATAGATCAATATGAATAAATAGTAATGCATTATAAAAAAAGTGTCCAACTGCGGGAACCAAGCGAAGACGGAAAGGCAAAGCACGAGTGCGAAAGCTCAGCACTTGTTAACTAGCCATTTATGCCTTTAAATTCAAAATGTTGGTTGCTGACACAGATAACATATATATAACATAGATTAGATTAACGGACGGACGGACGGACGGACGGAAACTGCAAAATATATAAGAGATTAGGAAAAGGAAAAACGTCACGGGTTGAAAAGAGTTTATGGAACGGGTTTGAGAAACACGGATTGGAAAGCAGGAGTCGAAAAGAGTTTAAGTATATATTATACGGGGTTAAACCGATAGCAGACTGATAGGGGAATTACGGATTCTAGTTAAAATATAAGAAGGAAAATGCAACGGGTTGAGAAACTGAAAATTGACCAAAATTGTGACACCTACAGATGTATGCTGAATTAATATGTTTAAAATAGACATACGGAGCAAAGTTGATGGAAAGGGTTAAGTGTGAAAAGGAAACCAATATAATGTTGGAGCAGGATGGAATTTAGAAATAAATATAGGTTATTGATACTCGAGAGAGATTCAAATTCGTATTTAACTCCAATGTAAATTATGTAGTTTGGTTGACCATTTACCTCTGATTGACATAAAAACTAAAACTGAAAAAAATGAAATTTTAGTTGGAATCGGTTTTTAGTTGCGCCAGAAGTAGGAAATGTGAAACTGCTAAAGGTTTGAAATTGAAGTTGGGCTTGGATTTAAGAAAACATAGTCACGGGTTGAGATTGAGAAGAATTTGACGGGTTTGAGTGAGGAGCCGGAAAAGACGAAACGCCGCGGTTTGGAAGTTGAAACCTGGGATTACATACGGTATAGGTACGAGAGAATGAAAATAAAGCGAAAGTTGATTGATGAAAGTTGATTGAAATTTGCTATGGAAGAGGATTGAGTTGACGTTGTCATCTAGATATAGGAAAAATTGGAAAGGGGCAACTGGACAGCACGAAACCACAAGAGATTAAACCACGAATGAAAAAGATTCACGGGTTGTGACTAAAAATATCAGAAAGAAAATATCACGAGTTGAGAAACAGGAACGAAGACAAAGCTCAGACGAAAGTTTTTTTAAGTTGATGAAGGGAAAGGAAACTAGACAGTGAAAGAGGACTTTCCGGGTGCTCGCCTTGTCTTGCTATGAATAATTAAAGTATATTTGCTCCATCTCTTACAACAGCCAGAGTGTTCTGGAGGTTCAGTGCTAACATTTTGTTGAGAGCAAAAGCGGGTTCGATTCCTACTCCCGCTTCTACTTTTTTGTCCATTCGGTTAGGTTAGGTTAGGTTAAGTTAGGTTAGGTTTCCGGAACGGGCGAGGTTAGACTTGTCATAAACTTACAGTATTGCCAACTACAGACTAAAGTATATGTAGTTGGAGTTTAGGCAAAGCACAAAGCAAGAGAGAAGACCACCACGAAAGTCCTCTTTGAAAGTCTCGTGGTAAGGAAGAGTGCGTTTGGAAATTAAAACAAATAGAGAAATACTAACAGGTAAGCATTAATGGGACTGTCAAATAACAACTTTTATCAATAGCACTACCGATGGCCCTGGAAACGTACGTTATCCTATCTACATAATTCAATCCACTATATTATTTTAGAGATAAAGTGTAATATTCTGTGTATGTTCTATGTTCGGTCGCACAACAACTTTTTTCAATAGAACTACCTGAGACCAATGTCCTGGCAACGTTATCCTAAGCTGGAATTTAATTACTTCACCTGACCACAGAATCTCTCTATTGATTTACACATCTTACTGAATGATGAATGAGGATATGCGTATGACGTATGGGTGGGCCTTGGGTGGGACGTGGTGGGATGTACTGGGCGGTGGCTGTGGGAAGAATGCGGTGGAATGTGCTAGTGTATTTATTTACGCCATATTGGGAATTAATGTAATTTGACAAAATGCAGTATGTCGTTCTGTCAGTCAAGTTTTTTCAACAAGTACTCCTGCTGGGAGCATTGTCCTGGCAACCCTATTCCAACTCTGGGTAGCGGATTCGTTGTACGTTTTTTAGTTTTCTGAGGTGGACCGTGATTTACCGTGGGTGGGGTCTTTGGAATTGGGAATCGGGTCCGCAATATTATTGGTGAATAGGATTAAAAGAAATACCAAATGCTGATCTGCACTACTGAGGTGACAGCTAGGACGCAAATCATTCTGAACAAATAGGAAATGGAGAAAACGACCTTACAGGTGGCATTAATTTTATTTTTTTGTTTCTTAAGTCCTAAATGTGACCAATGCATCTCTCCAGTTCAGTACCTTTGTACTGATTCAAGGGGCCAGCTAGTCTATCTTATTTCTGGATTCCAAGAAAAAAAATGTTGATGGTGCTCAAAGTCGTTAGTAATACCGTTGGCTCGACTGCCATGGCAAAGCAAATCAATTCTAAAAGGGTTATTGCAAGTAATATTGCCAAACTAGTGGAAGCCCGTCCTTTGGACGGAGGGTTTAAGTTAAAAGTACTGGCAAGTTAACATTCAACATACCTCTATATATATATTCCTTTCCTGTTCTCAACTCCAAACCATTAAGCCCAACTACCCCTTGACGGTTAAATTCCATCACATGAAACACCTTTACCCCATTAAATATACATATTGGTAGCTACATATCTCTTATAACATGTTATTTAATCTTGCAGTTGGTTTAAATTCATTTAAACAGGGTGGGTTAGTATTTATGTCCGGGCGATTATTGTTTCGAATGGTGAATATTGTCAGAATAGTTGGGCCATTATTATGTATTTTACGGTAAGTTAAGTAGTACTGCCTTAAAATATCATACGTTTTGCGTAATATTCTATCCCGTGTTATTATTACAGAAACTTGTGTTTCCAAAAGAATTCATAATGAAATGAATTCAACGAGATCCAGCAGAAATTATTAGGTCTATAAAAAGTTCTAGTTTCAACTTGAATTCGAATTCAAAATGCAACTCGCTTTCTCCATCACCCCCTCACTCACAGCAATCTGCAATCTATGATGGATCATAGGCCTCCACCACAGCAGTGGTGAATAAAAAAGTAACTCGAACTTACCGCGGACATTCAAAAGACGGCGATGGATCAGACGAAAATTTTGATTCGTAGACATGACATCGAACCATATTTGCCACTACACTCGTCATTACATTGAAATATTGACTGAGTGTTTTCTGAAGTGTTGTGCCACAACGATCTTTAGCCGAAATTTTGCAGTGAACCAAATGTTTCAAAAGTTCCATCACGTAGAGCATCATTCGACAGCAACTACTCCGTAATTTCCGCATCATTTCTGGATATATATATAAATTCAAAATTGAAATTTAGACCTCTGAATTATGTCGTTAATTAAAGTATTTGTTCGCATTTTGTGATAAAGCAAGGTTCAGCACGGAAGAAGAGAGATTCACTTGGCAAGCCACTAGACGGTATCCGCGCAACACGGAGTTTTCTTTTTTGCTCAACTTGAACTCCTGTACTTGGCGGCACTACATAACACACTACCCACATTCACTTGTGCAGTTCACTTCCTTACACGTAGATTTCAGCGCCGCTGCATGATTTTTCGGCACTCGTTGCCTCCTCCGATGATGGCGTCGGTGTTATATGTTTTAAACCTGGTCTTCTTCTAAGCCTCATCGGTTGCCGTGAATTGAACATGTTTTTACCAGGAAATGAAATTCTAACGATTTCCCTCATAAACGAGAATTTAATTAACTCACCTTTCCTACTATAGGAGTATGGGAGATTTAGACGATCGAGAACTCTAGTTATTAACTCCAATGTTTTGTCAACGTAGACTCCGTAGTGGAAAATAACAATGGGTGCGGTTTCCCTTGTTATCAGCCAACGTTGTTCCTCTGGAACAATTTCTTCCTGCAAATGGATCAGGTCATAGCCAATTATTAAGCATTGCATCTGATTGAGATGATATTTTTTGGACGATTGATCGAATTTCTGATCGGATTAGATTCTATTTTGCATGGCACCACCCAGAGCAATCCAAGACCCAAATTATAGGCGTGTACATATATTTCTCCATCAGAAAAAAACTATCGTGCTCTTTCGATTAAGTGCATACAGCTTACATATCTTTTCAAAATAATTTCTGTGGCCGTGGAAGCTTTTCTCTTATGGAGAAATACACATGCTCATAATTTAAACATTGGATTGCGTTGGGTAGTGTGACGCATTTAAAAAATACTTGGTTGGAAAACCTTTCGGTAATAATCAAATTTTAGTCAAAATTATCCATCCGATATTTCGAATCGGCTCAGCTTCACCAAAGAAAGTATTCCACTTATCCGGATCAGATCGGATTACCTAGCCGTCCGTCGATATACAAATCGATTTCAAAAATATCAATTTTTCGCGTTGATATTAGACCGCCTGATATAAATAGTAAAACGGCGCCAATAATTAATAAATTTGCTAACCAACGTCTTTCACATTTAGCCAACCGGAAGGGAGTAAAGTTATGCAAGGTTAGGTTAGGTTCTTGAAGAAGCTGTCGATGAACAACGCTACATTACTTTCAGTATGATTTGGTTAAGGTCGTTACAGCTATCGTTGAGTCAATATATTTTTCTTTTCCGTTACCTCTTCTTTTGTTGGTTAGCGGGAATAAATTCATAAAATTCAGCACAAATTCATAGCGGTAATACTAACGTGATTGTTTACCGTAGATGTGCCAATAATGGGTTTACTAAAATAGCTAAAAGAATTCGAAGTGATAGAAAATTGTAGCACCTCTTATCTTGCAACGAAAAATAGTATATTGGAAGCCTTGCTTCCATGCACAATTACTTTGTGTTCTACCTTAAACCATAAGCTCGTTCTCTAACTTATTTAGCTGTTGGTTTAACTTCACTTACATCATTAATGTCTCCCAAAATGAAATGAGCGTTCTTCGCGAGTGACAGTAGAAGACTTGGATGCTTCTGATTCTTGGAACACACCAAAATGAATGGATGGAGGATGCTTTCCAATAGCACACAGGAAGTTTCGATATTCTTGGAAGGTTTATTTGTCAAAAAATTGACAAACCAGTTCACCAACTAAAAATAAATTTATATAGTAGCTTTAAAAAATTTAGTTTCAAATATACGATGAATTTCCCATACCTTTTCAAGTACTGAGATGGATTCTGATTGTAAACCCGTAACAAATGTCCTTAATATGCGAAACATGTATGGCAATAGACGATCTGACAGTGTCCTTATTTCGCTCCTCGATATCAAAAACACCACGTGGTCAAAGTAATTTGTCCATTGATTAAGAAATATCTCAAAAATCTCCTCGTATGACTTTGTTGGTTCTTGAACTATGAAAATGATATAAAATTTGAAATAAAATCGATTCGAAAGTATTGTATCGGATTCAATTTGTCAGTTTAAAACAAGAGTCACTTGGTCAAACCATGGGTTATAAAATTGTGAGTGGTCGATTTGGCATTCACAAGAGTCACTCGCGAATCTCGACCTCGACCCATATCAATATTGTATTGAAATCAAATTTTTATAAAACACAAATACGTTCACGTTCATACTATACCCCAAGTGAGTTTTGTCCAACTTAGTGAGAAATATAGATGTGTTTGCTCGATTATATCCAGATAGCCTTACCAAACTCTGCAAAGATCTTACGTCGCAGCAAGGGATATTTTTCAAATCCAAACTCCAAAATTTCGGAAATGAGCTCAATTCGGTACTCAAGGAGTTGGTAAAATGTGTCTGGCTCAATTTCTCTTCTTGTCCTTATCGGTGCTTTCATATCGTTTACGGTTATCAACTCTTCGTGCCATAATAAACTATAAACAGAAAACAGATTGGTTCACTTCGTCCTCTCCTCGGGTGTACTTACTTAGTGCCTTTGGCAGATGACCACCACTATTTTAACTTACTGAATGCTCTTTGTCAATTCCTCCAGAATTATTGGAGAATCTGGGAGTGGATCGGTGTCGTGCTGTATCTTATTTTTTTTCAAACCAATAAGTTTTTGCTTCATCGCACCAAGAATGAAAATTTCAAACTTTGAATTTTTCTTGACATCTGTTGTTGTGTCGTCGTTGGAAATTTCTCGCCTGTTAATATAATTTAAGGTTATTTGAGGTTTCATATAATTAACAGCAGCAGGCCATTTACACTAAACGTCCGTATATACAAATGGCCTTTAGGACATTGTGGTTTGGTTAATCAGATTTTAATTAAATGCCAGCTTGATTTGACAGTGTTATCTAAGATTTGTTGACGCCTTATTAAGATTAGGCCATTCACAATTTTATATTCAAACTATTTAATTTTGAAAAGTCATCAGTATTGGCGGGCATGGCGAAGCAAGATCAGAAGCAAAACCACGTGGTTTGTTTCAGAAGTTAATGGCTATGATACCAAAACCAAAGGTAAGCCCATAACCAAGGTTCCTTAACAAAAAACCAGTACGCTCTAATAAGGATTAGACCGTCAAAGCACTCCTTCGCTCTTCCTGGCGTGCATGTCTGGGAATAAGTAAAGCTAATCCACACAAA
>JAQFYU010001031.1:0-16969 GCA_034694905.1 Ceratophysella granulata | reverse complement strand
TAACTTACTTTCAATTTATTTCGCTATATTTTACTGTTTTACCCTCATTTTTCTTTGTCATTGAGTGCACAGGTTCAACTTTGAAGTTTGGGTTTGGGTAGATCTGAAAACCTGTGTTTCTTAAAACATTTGAATAGCTGATCATTGACATTGTTTTAAAATTCAGGTCAATAAGTAACCCATTACAGATCGGAACACTTCAATGTTCAATAGAAAAGTTTTAACCATTTTTTGCACGATCTTTAGCAAGAAACTATGAAGCTTGCAAAAAATAATTAAATACCTAATCTTGATGACAGCTTTTTAACAGAATTAATCGAATTAACGAATCAGCATAAACAAATCAAATCACACTTGGCATAGGTGACAGGTGAAATTGAACCTAAAATTAAAGATTTCCATTATGTATTTTTTGAAATTGTTAAAATCCAAGATGGCGGCCATGTCATTTCTAAAATCATCAGGGAAATCGAGCATAACACTGATCGTCAGTGTTCAGTGACCTCTTAGAAAAGCTAAGATGAAATTCATAAAATTCAGTTGCTAAAATTCAATTTTTAAAAATGCGCAGCCCCAAGATGGCTGCCTTGAACGCCAAACTCAACCGAACATAATTTTTTAAAACTTAAATCGCAAGACTTTGGAGCAATTATGCCAAATATTCACCAGATCAAACAAATCACCGCGAAGCGCTTAGAACGCTGTACCTACAGAATTCCCAACGTACCTTAAGTCGATATGCAATGTCCTCTGGTGAGAGCTGAACAGTTGCCGGGCAGAAAACAGTTCCAATTCGGATTGAAGCCAAATAAATGAACCACCATTCAGGCACACGTGGCAAAAGAATCAAAATAGGATTTGTATCCAAACTTTTCGTCATTTTACATGAATCCGAATTCGGTGCGAGTAATTTCCGAAGTGAAATTGAAACCCGGACTGACTCCGCCCACAGTTGTGTAAAGGACCATTGTTTGGAGTGAGCCTCGTTTTCCACCCATAAGGCTAAGGCCGATGGATTCGATGTCTATAGAGAATCAATCATTTAAAATTATTTTCTATTTATGAAAAATAAGTTCAATTAATGCCAATTAGCTTACCACGTGGGAATCAAAGACGTCAGCCGCAAAATTAAAATATTTCGGAACTTTGCCTGTCCGAAGCACCGTTTCAAAATCGAAACCAGCTGCATTGAGCCGAGCAGATGTTGAGAATTTTGAATGTCTTAGCAAATGGTTGCTAAGCAGTTTTAAGTGTAACGACAGTAAAATCCTCATGATGTGTCAAGGTATCACAGTTATTATTTTAAAATTGAACACAGCTGTCGAACTCGAGATTCGAGATGACACGGAGCAATTGTTCGTCAAAGAACACTACAACAAGCCTTTACACGGTTCTAATCCGTCCAAAGTACATAGCTAAGCTAACTTCTGCTTATAGTTGATCATACTTCACTAATGTACAAATATTACAAGGTCAACGAGATCAACAAAACATACACATAAAATAGTGCCCATGTCGGCATAAAAAATCTCTTTGGCTTGTGGTTGTGGTGGTTAGTTGGTAGCAAGTCCTTATATTGAAAGCGTTATCAAATCCACTAGACTGTAAATCCAGGCTTTTCAGCAGAGCACAGTACAATAGGCCGGGTTCTATTAGAGTACCTTACCAACAGTAAACGTGACATTACTATTTACATTAATACTTACCTTAACTAAAATAAATAAACCAGCCTGTATCCTCCTGAGTCCTGAGCTTCTATCGAACTTTTTTGAAATCTAATCGCAATCGTACATGCAAACAATTTTTGGTACACTCAAAAGGCAATACAAAACAGAATTTTGCTGCAAATTCGAGCTTGGGTCGATTCAGATTTAAAAAAGTTAGAAATGGTTCCAGGCATTAATGAAATTGCTTTAAAAAAATTATGACTAGCCGATGTAATCACAACAACGCTCTAATTTGTTGAAGGCAAGTTATTATTGAAGAAACTGAAGTTTTTTCATTAAAATGACCCTCTTTTGCTAATTTGGCAAAATATTTTTTGCCAATCGGAATTTTGCCATTGTGAGCTTCCTCCAGAACATCGGTGCAGCTTGGATTTCCAGTTAAACAAGGCTTTGACTGAGTAGAAGCGAAAACACGTGGTTATTCGATTTTTTTTTAGTAATTTAAGAGTCATTTAGTGCTTCAAAACATGTACAGTATTGAACGACTTGGATTAAATTAGAAATACGAGGGCCATTCCAAAAGTTGCCGCACTTATAAAATATGTATATTTTTGAAAAGAGTGAATAAATTGATCTAGAATATTCAGCACTGACGAAAATGGCCAATATACTCATGCACAATACTTGGAAAGTGGTTAATGTTATTAAAATTTTACTCTATAGCTTCAGAATTTCGTAACTGTAATCAAATACGTTAAAATTGATGACGCATACGAAATTCTCGTTGATACAAGGCTTTGCGTAATTTCAACGAGTGTCACATATGGTATTTGGTTAGGTTAGGTTACGAAACATGTTAATATTGCTTGAAATGCTAATTTCCATAGTAGCACAGAAATTCGATGTATACGAAAACCATGGAACAATTATGATTGGGTGATTCGTCAGTGTCACATCTTGTTTTTCTGCCCACGTTAATTTGGAGGGTTTTATCTCACTCATTCAGGAATACGGTATCAGTACTCATGCTGTAGTCCGGATAAGAACCAATTTATGAGTAACTAAGCAGTGAAATTGAAGTACAATGAAGCTGTGGAACAACGGAACCATAATATGGCTTTATCTAAGTAGGGGATAAAAATCGGAATTTGGCACGTTAGATAAGACACTACTAATTGATTTTGGGTTTGTCAAGCATACAACCGCCTGCGTAAATTGGGATTTGGTGGAGCCTTCTGTCGTGATCCCGTTTTTCATACATCAACGACTGTCAATTTTCATTTTAAAAATTAGTGAATAATATATTGTTTAAATAATTAGCTGAAGTGAAGCTAATCACTCATTACCTTTTTGTTGTAAAGAATATTAAAATGAATACGGATTTTGTACGAAGTTTCATTTGGCAACTAAAAATAATCACTGTGGTAAGATAATTGTACCTTTCGTCTTTCGTGGATCACATTCTAATTTTCGGTGATTGATGTTTTCTGAATTTTTAGGGAATTGGAGCCGTAGACCTTGGTCTGACCTCCTCCAGACAAGCTTATGGATGGGATGCGAAATCCGAATTTTTCCTGGCGATTGTCATCGTTTGTTTCATGATTTCACTCATTTGGATTCTTTTTGCACTTATGGACTCCCTCACGGAAAATGAGCTGTTGAGTAAAGTTGTAAGTCTGTCCAAATCCGA
Organism: Ceratophysella granulata; assembly: GCA_034694905.1. Taxonomy (NCBI): domain Eukaryota; kingdom Metazoa; phylum Arthropoda; class Collembola; order Poduromorpha; family Hypogastruridae; genus Ceratophysella; species Ceratophysella granulata. The sequence goes on along the minus strand of JAQFYU010001031.1, from coordinate 13,612 downwards.
ATCAAACAAAATTACTTATCAGATTTTATTAAATATATTTTACTGAGGTAATTGAATTAATTAGCTGTTTATTGACATTTGACGTCAAGAACTGATTTTTTAGGTACGTAATTTTACCTGAAATTGTGACAACGATGGAAGGTGGTTCCTCTATCATGAATAATAACTCTATAGTGCACGCACTTTTTTAAAAAAAATTGCTTAAAATTCAAAATTAACCATATATTTATACTCGTATGTCACTTGCCCACTTTTCAAAAGGTAACCCAATTAACTTTTAAAATAGCTCTTCTTTTGATTGATGCTTGCCGGTGACCCGTAAATTAAGAGTACACAATCACAACTTTTTGATCCGCCCTCGAACCACGCAATGCACAAATTGTAATGCAAAATACAGACAGCATTGTATTTTAAAATTGATAAAACGGGGAATGATGGACAAAATCCAACCAACTCAGCTTTTGTCCGTGTTTAGAACTTTTGCCTAACCCAACACGTGAAAATAACTTTAAATTTAATTGCATTTAACATTATAATTTTCAGGACTTTTTCTATCATATTCTGGGAGGCGTCATGCTCCTCATCAGTGGGATATGCTGGTTTGTGTACACAGCTCAGAGTTGTAAGAACTGTGGCCAGTCTGGAATTTATATTCAAAGAATTATGGCTGGTGTAAGTCAACTTACTCATAAACCAAGTAGAACAATGTTCAAGTCAATTAACCTAAACGAATTCATGTCATTTTGTCATAATATTTTCAGATATTCGGGTTCTTCAACGGATTTCTATATCTCTTCGTTGCCTTCAGGCTCTTCCGATCCTCCACACCGAATCCGTCGTAAATATTGATATTAGTGCATAACATTAGACTTCTATTGTACTGTAAGCCTAATCAAATCACTCATTGAATGACTTAACTGCCTAAAATATCAATTATATGACCCTTGTTTGGTGATTAATAAATTAGTGGCCCATATTAAACGTAGCTGTTTTTTTAGCCTTCCAGTGCAGCGCTACCTTTGCACTCCACTTGGTGCGGTACTAATGCACTAATGCTTGTGCACAATTTTTAGGGGTAAACGAAGCTTATATGAATTCAAAATTCATGTATCTTCATTTTCGGTGCATTTCATCGACTGGTGGTTCAATTTATGGTTGTAGGTCAATACTTCTTTGAGATTACAAGGTTGGAAGATGCACTTGAATTTTACACACGTTGGGCTTTCCTGCATATTTCAATAGGTTGAACAAACGCCACTCGCTACTGCATAATTGAATGCTGAGGCAGTGGCGTTTGTCGTTGCATTTTTATTAGAGTCCAGCCCAGTAGCATCCCCACTACACACACGATTGGAACAAGGATCAACAAATATTTTTACAATTTCAAATAAACTTTAAATAATTTCAAAATGCCCATAAATGCCGCCTGCATCAGCGGAAAGCTTGGAGCTCTGAGGATCTTCCTACTTGTAAGTTGAGCGATATTTCAAAATTTAAAATTTGTTTTAATTAACAACTTAGAATTAGTTTGATAGTCGTAGGCTATGGAAGGTAAATCTTGAATGTAGTTTTTGATTGTCTTAGGTACTGGGACTAATTATTCTGGGCCTGGCTGCAAAAACGTATACGCAGAGTGTACCCGAGGAAGAAGTCCTCCTGTCTGCTGCAATCACAATTCCCTGTGTCTCTGTCGCCTGTCTCATCTTAACCTTTTTTGGAGTCATCGAAGTTTCGGATCTTACTAGGAAATTCGTAAGGCGTTAATTAATTAGCGATTTTTAAAAATAATTTGGAGCTATGATACGTTTTCTAAATGCATTTCTGCTGGTTTGTTTTTCTAAATTCAGCTTATAATGTTTAAAATGATCGTGTAGCCTTGAATACAAAAACATTGACGTTGAGTGAATTCAAAAATGATTTTTTTTTAAATAGGAAATTGGATTTCAAACTCTCGCCTGCATCTTCTTCCTATTTTTCTCCGCCCTCTGGCTCTTTAGCGTCTTTGATATTGGGGATCCAGTAAGTTGTGAAGACTGGAGCGGGAAACGGAGATGTGGTGGATTTTATGCTAAACGCATTACGACTGGAGTAAGTTTACAAACATTAGTAATCATGACATCGAGTAAGCTGCTCACAGCGAGTTGGTCAATTGGGTCATCTGTACTGATTTTTTCAGATTTTTGAAGGTTATCAAAGCTAAATTTTCAAGATTTTTTAAAAGTATTGCAAAAATTAGTATTAAGTTAAATATTAAGCCTCAGCAGCAGCAATATTTGCGACAAATTGTATTACGAGGGTTGTTTCATTAATTTTGACCGATTTTTGAAGCTGTCCTCTTGGAAATTATTGCTTAATGTTTTGCAGCAGTAGTGTAGCTTACATATTACTTAAAACGTTGTGAAAATGTCAGATCAAATTTATGTTTTACAAGTCTTTCAAAAATCAGTCAACATTAATGAATCATGAAACAACCCTCAGATTTCGCAATTTATTTTCATGGCTGTGTGTTTCTGTATTTCAGTTTCTGGGGATTCTGAACGGTATCTTGCATGGTGTCATAGTCTACAGTCTTTACACACAGGAACCGGACTTTAATTGATGTGCCAGCCGAGCCGAGTTTCAAATCACTACTAAAATCAGAAATAAGTGAACTTTATTTTAACCTACATAATTTGCTCATTTTTATAACAATTTTAACTCCGGATAATAATTATTCTATAATTCAAATTATTGAACGAATTCAAGTACGTGTATAGTTCAGATCTATTGCATTTGATTGATTTGCAGAATCTTTTACTGTAATCTAAAGTTGATGCCAATAGTTCATTCCTGGGTCAATGTCCAGAAGTGGGATCTTGTAAAATAGATGGAATGATAGCAATTAAAACTTTGGAATAAATGACTAAAGATAGCGAAAATACAGTAAATACTTCCGAATACTTGTGGCAAATTAAATAATGTCACAAAAATAATTTAGTCACCACGCTTAGCTTCAAGCATCACAGAAATGAATTTACGAGGAGCGTTTGATAAGTAATGATAACATTTTACTACAATTTACCAAACGAGCCAAGCATCATGCATATTTTTCACTTTTTAAAGCTGTTCCTTCCCGAGTTATAAAATATGAAAATGAAGTCAATTCGGAGTTAAATTTGGAATCCGTATTTAAATTAGGTTCTAAAATCCGATTTTAAAAAGTCTGAAACCTGAATTTCTATTTGAAATTTCATCTATCATCATAATCTTCATTATCTGCATTCAGGTCGAGTTAAAATTCTAAATGCATCAACATTTTAATAATTTTTCACAGACATACATTTTTTTTTCATACTAAATTCAAAGCCTTCAAATTTGGTAATTAAACCGGATTTCAAATATCTGGACTGCATCTATGAACCTTTCCTACAAATCTTCAACGTTTCAATTCTTCTCAACTAAATAAACAATTTTCGAATTTTGATTAAGACTCACGCGGTTTTTACTGAACTGTAAACTGGCGTACTCATTTACATTTTAAAATTTTAAAATAATTAAATCTGAACCAGAATTTAACATTTAGCTCAACTGCATCTTGCATCGTGCATCCCCATTAAAATCTCAGAATTTTATATATGAAAAAGGTCAAGGACAACGTTCCTATTTTGGAATGTGAACGGAATAAACTACAAACACGTGCATGCAGCATTATGAATCCTGATGCCTTGTGGCATGACAATAATACCTGTAATCTTGGCAAAGGCACTTAACACTACTGATACACCAATAGAGTTGAATTGAAATGTGTATATCTCAAGCCTGAGCTACGCATCTTCTAATTTTCTCAATCGCGTTCGTGGATTGTATTTGGGAGTGGCTCGAATTCGAAGGACTACAATGTAAAAGGCTTGTCTGCCGCAGAGCGTGAAGCAGGAGGTGGTCAGCACTGTGTCCAGCTCAGAAAATTCAATACAGGTGGAAATTATCTACGCCAATCCGTTTTTATATTGAAAATTTATTTTAAAATTATTTTTTTATGTTCGTAAAAGGTAGCCGAAGGGGTTGGGCGAACAATTCCAAAAATTAAGAGTTATATACACTTCAAAAAATGGCATTCAATTCTGCGAGTATATCCGGTCGGAACGGGAGTATCCGCATAATTACCCTGGTAAGCTGCTAATTTTTTAAAATTAATTTGTTTAGATTTCTGATTAAATTTACATGAAATTCAATTTTTCTATTGTTTCAGATTCTAGGCATCATAATCCTGGTCCTGGTCAGCGGAAGTTACATAGAGAATTACAGCAAGGAAGAGTTCTTCCTGGCCATTGTCATTATTCTCCTGATTATTTCTATTATTTGGGTTTTTCTGTCCACTTTGGATATTTTACCTGGTTCAGACGCCACGAGGCAATTTGTAGGACTTTCTGCTTATTTTTTAAAAAAGATTTACTTTGTAGATCGTTGTTGTTGGATATGTGTATGTAAACAGTACTTTCATGCAGGATTTCGGATTTCACATGGTGGGAGGTCTAGTTCTGCTAATTGCAGCAATTGTTTGGCTCGTCAGCGCATTTGAAATAGGTGAACCTCTGGCTGCCTGTCGGCTATGGAATGTCAACTGTAAAAGCTTCTATATCAAGCGAGTGGTTGCAGGGGTGAGCAAATCAAGCAGGATTATATATAGCCATAATTTAAATGAATAATTCAGACTTATAAAAAACTTATTCGCTAATAATACGATAATTTATATATTTAATTTTGAATATATCTCAATTAATAGACCAGAATTTTGATTTTTGTGTCAAAAAAATGCTACATTTTAAATTGAATTAGGATTTTTTGAATGAAATACCATGCTTTAATTATTATATGTTAAATTAGTGATTTATTTACACAATTTCATACTTTTTGCATACAATAAGTTATAATTATGAAACTAATTAATAAATTTCAGTTTCTGGGTATCCTGAACGGGATTTTGTATGCTGCCTTGGGATACTTCTTATATCAAACCAACAACTGACACGGGATTTTCATCCGTCAATCTGGACGTTCCTCAGACATTTGTCAGTGATTTGAACTAATTACATTAAATCTTTTGAATGACCCAAAAATCCTTATAGACTAATCCCTGTCACAATTGGGTGTTCCAAGTTCCAATAAAAGGAGCCTAACGAGGTACATCTAAAAATATTTAATTATATTTATGAAACGAAGAAGTACAATGAGTACGTGTAGAAACTCAATACCTTCGCCTTGGCTTAATTTAATTTCAAGAATTTAATGATTTATTGTGCAATCGATTTTTTAAAAGAATTAAGTCATTTTTGAATTGCTCTACTAATACTAAAAAATATTGGATTGCTAAATTCGTATCCATTTGAAAATTCGTGGGTTCTTGCCTGATTTTTCTGGAATTCAGTTATTCCTTTCAAGTAGTAAAAATTCTATTTTTAAATTAACTCAATTTTTATTAGATTTTTGCCGTTTAAAAATTAACGAATCATATTCTATATCTAACTTCAATAGTACTACAAGTTCCAGTACTCTTGCACATGCACACAGTAGTATTACTATGCATTTCTCTACCTCGCCCAGCCCACGCAACTACACTTGAAACGATTCTGGGGAAAAAAGAGCATTTAATTTATCGGTATGACAAACTCGGAATTCCTAACCACATTTTCTACTTTTTCAAAGACAGTTGAGTATTGACATCCGATTAATCATAGCTTGAAAGCATCATTAATATTGGCTCTCGCTATGCACGTACTGTAAGCTCTTAAGGACGCATTGTATGACTGGACTCGACTTCAGATTTAGTATATGCAAAAATATTGAATATTTTTGGTATGACGGTGTACGTACGAGTGTTTGCCTCGTCAAGGCACCTTCTGCGTAGTAGTTACTGGCCCTTGGCTGTGACCCAACTGCGACTCGTGCCTGACTGAACAGTGAACAGTATTACTGATGCGTTCCGAGATCCAACACGAAAACTGTTGTACATAATAATTAAACATTAGTTTCTAAATCCGTTATGTTTTAAAAGGACATGCGACGCCGATATGCTGATACTCCACCACCGGTGACAGTGACAAGTAACATTACAATCAATGTGCAGTGCTTACATGGAGCATTTCAGGGTTAATAGTACCTCTTGTGTGACTATTTTACATTAATTTTTAAAGCTTGTAATGTTAAGTTCATGTAGCCCATTCAACAAATATAATATTCGGTATATACAAACACGAGGGTCATTTCAAAAGTTCATCCGCCAGCGCTTCAAAAGCAATTATTTTCTACGTCCGGTGTCTGAAACCTCTAAACCTGGAAAAACTAGACATCAATGCTTGATGTATATTCTCTTCATTGTAGGATCACCACGAAAATGGATCAACGGCTGCTCTAATTCAGAAAATAAATGAGATACATATTTTACACGAGAAAAAGTCCTTAAAAATCGAAAAAATGACATAATTGCTTTCTTTTAACTGGTAATATAATACAAAATTGTCCATATAAATATTCTAGACTATTTTTTTTATAGCAATGCAGTTTAGTTATTGCTTTACTTGTGGAGAAAGTTTCGATTCCGTTCACGTGTACGAACTTTGGAAATGGCCCTCGTATCTTTGTCCTTGTCTAATTTGATGAGAATAATTCAAATTCTAATTTATTACTCGCACTAAATCGACCTTCCTTCTATTTTCTTGCATAATCAAGTTTAGCATAGGCTACTCAAAGGGTGTAGCGTAGTATTTACTGCATTCTGTAATTAGCTGACTGTTCTCCATTACCGTACTAATAGACATTGAATTTATCAACTGATGTCACAGAGTTTTGAAATCTTCTTTGCTACAGATAGAGAGGACAAACTCTTGTTTACTTGTTTGGTGCTGTTTTTGGGGACTGATGTAGTCTGTAGAAGCTGGTTCGTCAAGGTACAATGTACAATCCAGCTGGACAACTATTGCATGCATTGATGAAACTTAGAATTCTGTACATTTCTTATTAGGAGGTTAACTAAACTCCAACCAAAACAAAAATTATAAAAACAATTTTATCTTCAAAAAAGTGAAAGCACGGATTTTTGTAATGATTCGAAAACTACAAAGAAGAAAAGAATTTAAAAATTACCTAATGTTGAGCAGGACCGGTATTATTAGACAATTAAATCGTAGCTTTTCCGTTTGGCTTTAAACTAAATTTAAATTCTGTAAATATGAAGCTGAAACTACGTCAGATTAGAATTAACCAGCCGTGCATTTAATATAGCAGATTTCTGGAATGGTTCGAATTGAATATGCATTGCCTCAACCTCAACTCGCTCAACTATTTAATTATATGTATATGCTTGTCTTTAAACAAATTTCCATCACTCTTGAGCAATATGCTACAAATCTTACGTTGAGGTTTAGCACTATTGTATAACTATTTACATTGCTTTTCTGCTTGGCTTTCAATCAAATTTTAAATGTTGTCATTTCTCATTTGTCAATTCAAATCGCCGCATGAAAATAGGCTTGATCAAAGATTTAACTGCTGAAGCATTCCATTTCTTCAGATTCCTGCCCAGCAGCTTCGGTAATCATTGAATTTGAAATGCCTTTAACCATGTACGCAGACCTTGCACTACACTCTACAAAAATTATTTCCATGGATTTTTACGAATATACGAAACTGATATGGAATCTGTATTAAATTCTACATAGTAATACATAGTGCATGTAATTACAAGCTCATAACTCGCAATTAATCACCCATGCTTCCTTTCTGTGGGCTGGGATGGCCTAGATCACTCCTTATATGGTAGTGGGATGAGCAGGGATCAAGTACACAAATACGAAATCTACATGCTACATCATTATCCAGTCCAGAAGAGTACAGAGCTGTCCGCAACGTGTTGGACGTGTGGAGATTTCGTTATGGGTGTTCGCTGTTTGCCACGCGAATCTGGTGTTTTAAACGCAAGCATTATTTGAGTTAAAAAAAAATCTATCGTATCGTATCTATAGTTTATCGTATTGCTATTGCTAAAATAATTTCAAGATTTTTAATTACTCGAAAATGCAATAAAATTAGAGTATAATTCAAGTCCGCAGATTTTTAATTAAATTCCGCGATTTAAATTGTATTTTCTCAAGTCAGAAATATATAATTAGAGTAATGTTCATAATTCTAAATTCCAAATTAACTCAGTTGCACGTTAAGTTGATGAAGCATTTTTAATGTAAAGTAAACAACAAAAGATGAGATGCGTATGATATGCACAACGTATAATTAACAGATTAAAAATAAGCAGTGTACCAATTTTTTTTACAATGCCTGAAACCTGCGAATTTTTCTTTTTTGCAAAAATTTGTTATTAAAACATTATATTGTAACTTTGAACCCAGGATAACATAAACCCAACTGCAATCCACGCTAAATTGCCAATTACTAATTACTTTTAGGACGCAGATTCTGGAATTTTAAGCATTTTAAGCAGCATAGTGTAATGCAAACAATTTTTGTAAGCTTTAATTTCACCAAATAGCTTCAGTAATAGCTGGACAACGTGACTGACCATGAACAGCACTGTACATCAAATACCTTGAGTTTTAAATTAAAACTGATTAACGTAAACACATTAGCGTCATTTTACATCCTGTGATGCCTTGAATATCCGGATAATCGTATGACACTGACACATGACACATCCATTACTTACTTATTACTTCATCATAATCATAACCGCATGATCTATAGGAAATTGAATTTTGTAGTGGTTTCTTATGCCCGTTCAATGTACTAAAAGAAATTAGCAGAATCAACATACGTATGGTATGTGGTTTAAGCACATGTGCATGGCTACTTCGGTACCTGAAACTATGACAAAACAACAAAGCTTACATCATCGTCGTCGTATCACGCATTTTCCATGTTCATGGTGAGGGACATTCCAAAACAATTGTATTTTTCTCCTGCGTTTATCAATGCCATCATCCTTGACAAGTCAGAGCAGAAGGAAGGTAACATAGGAGTGTTTTATGGTCTCCACTACTCAAACCTACTGAGAATATAATTAGCATATTTGGTTAATTTTTCTTAAAATCCTAGTTTGTAGGCGGTTGAAGGCTAGCCACTATTATTGATGATTGCCGAGGTGATAGAGGAAGGGATGAGGTAATACCTTCCGGATTCTTGGACAATTCCACCGTCAAACCAAATTAATTGTATAAACAACTTTTGAATTTCGAATTTTACAGTTTCAGGTTGAACTGCGCCGTCCAATTTTGCGTTCCCACGAAAGTAATAGAGTGCAAATGAGACTTTTGCGCAATATGCGTGAGTAATATTTAACCAAGCGCAAAATAAATCTTTATGCAATTTACCAAGCGCAATCGTTTTACTGTAAATTAGCAACAGCGGAGTTGGATGTTGGATGCGACTATGTTATTCTAAGAAGCCTACGCGCTCAAAATGAAAAATTGGAACAAAACACCTAGCGCAAGCTCTATATTGTGAAATTACTGGCATAGCGCAATTGAATAAAAGAATCTAATCATTACATCTCAAAATACCAAAGTTTTATCGCTTTGAAATTAAAAGTATTAAAAATTAAGGCACACAGTAGTGGAACACTGCGACATCTTATTGCTGAATTAGCTACTACGATACTGTTTTCAAAATGTTTTCAGTCACCGCTCTGATACGAATTTGTCAGTACTACGCATATGGACGAAGTTAGCGGTTAGAAATTTGAAGATTTTTCGGCGCGCGTAAATTAAATGCGCAATTTAAGCATTGAACAAATTAAGTCGACGGAATTGACAAAGCAAAGGCGCGCGCTTAGTTAAAGATTCAATACGCAGCAGTTGAATCCAATAGAATTTCATTCAAAAAACCGACGACAGACAGACGAACAGACGGACAGGACCATCCCAAAAGACCTTTTGGTCTAAAATGTAAAAATGTGGAAAATTCTAGGCTAGTAATTTAACAAGTGCAAATATATAAGTACGCGTAATTTATCAATATAGAGCTAGCACGTCTTCATATTAAAGCTGTGTATTATATTCAATATTTTTTTACCGCAAATTAAACTTCTACTAACCAGCGATTTACTCATTTGCAAATGCGAAAATTGACCGAAAAAACAAATTAAAATGCTGAAATTAGCGGTGAACTCCATTTATTGAACAAACTTTCCGCAGTAACAAGCTATAGCTAAAATGTACACGAGGAGCGTCTTCAAGTTCGTATCAAAATTTCATGGATCCTGCCAAAGCATGGCATGACTAACTAGCTCTCGACCTCCTGAACTTGAGACACAGAACATTCGTCGTGACTTATTTTAAGCCATGACCATTATAATGAGACGTAATGCTTGTTTGTAAGCAAATGAGTCAGATGAAACTTTTTTTGCTAGCATCATGACACGACAACAACAGACATCATCAGAAGGTAAGTGGTAAATGGTAAAAAGGGAAAGGGAAGAACGCTATTAGGTCAGGCCGACCAAACCAAACCAAACCACAAGACTTAATTTTTACCATATAGCCTGGAATCTTGGAAAAGGATATATCACATTGTAGCATCATATGTTTTAAGCTTTTGTCTTAATAAATGTATCGTATTAAAGTTTTTAGCTATGCATAAAAGGAGATGATGGGAAGGGGTTGTTTCAGCTTCGGGATGCTCAATTCTTTATGAGTCTAAAAAGTGGAGACAAAGTTTTGAGTTTGGATTCAGTCGGAGTTGAACATCAGATTTAGTCAGTTGAGTCCAGATTTTCATCACATTCCAGACTAATTTTCGAGCTTCAGGGCGTGGCTTCACGTTTTTATTATAATGGGAATTGATACGGGTGTTTTTTCTGGACCGTTCGGGAGTCTTCGGCTGTTTACTCTTGTAAGAAGAATTTTGCCGAATAAAGTTCTAATCTTTTTCATTTTTAATACTCTATGTATTGAACAGTTTACGTTTGGTGTCAAAAATTGCTCAATATAAATTTGAACCGATTTATTAGATCCTTGGAGCAATCACTGTTGGGATCACAGCGGATTCCTACTACAAAGGACAGCAAGATGAAGATTTCTTCTTTTGGACTGCAGTTATTGTCCTAATTGTTTCTGCAGTTTTGGCACTGGCAGCTTTTCTGGGAATTTCCGGTGATGCTGTCTTCGTCAAGAAGGGCGTAAGTTCTACAATAAAATTTTGATTAAATTTTTAAAAAAATTGTCTCCAAAAATCAGCTTTTAATTAGATTCTTTTGAAAGTTTACATTTTTATTCAAGATATTTTTATTTTATATTCGATCTAAAAATATTAGAACAATTCTAACACCAAAGCAATTTAAAATTCTCAAACTTAAACAAGAAAAAAAATATTTTTCCTCTTTTGATTTTACCCTTTTCAATTTCCCCATTTCTCGCATTTTCCCCATTCTTCGCATTTCTCGCATTTCTCGCGAACAGTTTTACTCACGCTCGTTTTCTATGCGATTTTTTTCACAATGACCTTGAAATATAGTTTGTCTTTCTATTGCATTTTGAATTCGTGTTTTTTTCTCTTCTCGGAAAAGGTTTTGCATATTATAATTAAATCAAATTAAATAAAGGCAAAAATTGAAATAAACGTACAAAGAAAATGACAAGAAGTAAATTGCCAATTATTTTGTAGATTGAAATATCGTTAATTAGTGAATTTTTTGTTACAGGATTCCGCATTTCACATTATTGGAGGCATTGTTCTGCTGATTGCTGGGATTCTCTTTCTAATTGCGGTTGTGAACCGAGGAAATAACAGTACTACTGCCAAATTCGTGGAACGACTTGCCTCTGGAGTAAGTTTGTACTCAAAATTTTCAAAATTAAGCATTATTTCTATTTTATATTATATTTATATTTTCAGATCATTGGAATACTCAATTCCCTCATCTACTGTTCACTGGGCATGAGCTTGTGTCGATCATAAGGCTTCCTGAGTAGCCAAGCCTTTCAAGTGCCTTCAGCCATTTGACAATTTAATATTCACCCAGTGGAACGCCTTTATGGAATGAATACAGTTCACAACATACTACTTTCGCCTGTTAAGACAAAATACGTGTTCTGAGTTGGAAATTACTCTAAATAAGCTCCAATCAAGGGAATATAACACTTTATGATATTTTAAGTCAGACAGACCAAAGTTATCTCCTTTGATATTCTTTATTTTGCAACTAAGCCTTATGACTCTAAGCTATGACCACTTATTTTCTGTGCATGCAGTTAAAGCGTACAATTTTTAGAATAATAAAATGAGCCTTTGTGCCCAGTCGGACCCCGCCTTCAGACCATCCTGTCTGCAGCAGAGAAGGTTCTATTGTTTCAGCTATTATTGACATAATGGGGTGCATCATTTGGAATTCCTTTGGCGTTGTTGGCTGTTGAGTTTTCAGCATAGCAGCCAAGCGTAGATGATTCAACACATTATTTTCCTCCTTTTTAGGTTTAGTTTAAAGCTTGGTGTGGGCTGACTATGTGCAGTATTACATACAGGTGGAGTAGCATAAAACGTGTGAGGGGTGGATTTTTGATTCTGATCTTTCTGGACCCTCCAAATAATTGTTTCCTTTAAGGGTGTTGGTGTTACGCAATTTTGCAAGGTTCGACTCTAAGCGTCAATGAATTTGAAGTATCTCGCAGCATTACCAGTAGATGGGATTTTTATTAGGGACATTAGAAATTTAAAGCTTTAAATATGTTTTTCCGAAAATGAGAATAGAAGAGACCTTTTTTTTTGGATAATTTTGGAAGTAAAATATTTTACATTTTTTGTAATGACGCAACACTATGATATTTGCAATACTAATTTATTAATGATTAATTACACATCGTCTTACACACGATAGCCCACATGGAAGCCAAGACTGTGAAACATGTTTTATTAAAAATGAAATACTTTATTGAGCATTATTATTTAATTTTTGAAGTTGATTAAGGAATCTCGTATATTCGAAATTTTTCAAAAATTAGCAATAGGTTGGTTGACACGGAGGAATGGTCCTAGTTTGTTACGGCGCTAGTTTGAGAATAAGAATGAGCAGAATGAGAATAACATAATAGACGATAAGAAACGTAACTGCAATATTTGTCTAGGCTATTAGGTCAAATCAAAATTTGCCCAAAGCAGTCCAGTGGCTCTAAAAGGTCAAATCATGAGTTTTTATCAGCCTTTAGACTCCAAAGGATGCCTATGATTAGTCGAGGTTCAATTGGCAATAATCCAATTGGCAAGAGAAAATTCCTGTCAATTTTACCAAATCAAATATCTATGATTTCAACCGAAATGGTAAAAAGTGGATTCCTGAATTGGACAAAATCCGTATATTCTTTGACTAGCTGACCCATTTGTCAGTGATAATATCACCGATCTGTTCCTGTTTTGAATTTGCCGAATGCGTAATTAATCCACCAAGTTTTTTTTACCCTAGTTCGGATCGGAAAGTCCTTTATATTCATAATGGCATATACTTATTAGACCTGGCCTCCTAGGCTGAGGGCTTATGCAATCGCTCTTTCTGTCCGTCTGTCCGTCTGTCCGTCACTAATTTTCTCGGAAGCAGACGCACGAGTTGCATGTAAAGTGGTATCAACGGAAGCTTAAT
>JAQFYU010001030.1:0-16970 GCA_034694905.1 Ceratophysella granulata | reverse complement strand
ACGAACATGAAATGGGCTGAGTGACTCGGGTCAGACAGCTAATCCTTTCTGACACCATCCTGACAAGGTCATACTGGTCTAGTGGAGCATTAAACACACGCACATTGTTGGTATTCAGGCTCTATTTGAATGGATAAAGGCTTAAGTGTGTGTATTGGATTTCGGACAAAAAGCTCCCGCTCGCGATCACTTTTTAAGGGACAATATCGGTTGGCCAGGAGATTCTACGTCATTTCGGTCTGCTCAATTGGGCATGGTAATTGGTTAATTTCAAAATAATAGAATTTCGAGGTTTTTGGTTTTAAAAAATATCTGAATTCAATCAAATTTTTTAAATGTTTCAGTGTACGAGTATCCTGGAATTTCAAATGTTTAAAACACTCTTAAGGTTAATTGGAAATTGCATTGACCGATTGGGCCCAATATTCCTTGGCTTTCAAAAGGCCGAACCCCAAATGAAGTCCCTCGAAAGTCTAACTAACAACTTAGGTAAAGTGTCATATTAGAAGTGTATATTTAAATTGTGGCTGGCGCCAGACTCACACTGTGTGTCTCCTTCATTTAACAAGTAAAAGGGATGAGCTATTGTTTATAGTTTCCGGATTTTAGCGTCTTTCTTCGCCTTTTGTGTTTTCTTAAATTCCCGTCTCTCTCTTTTTACGACTTCTTTCAATTCTAATTCTAATGACTATTTTTACACGCTTTACGTGTTGGAACAGGGAACGAACGACAAACTTTTACGCTGCACCACTGGATGTAGTCCCAAGAATTAGTTGAATTGTTTCAGTAGCGCAATATACGGTATCAGATGTAATTGCTTCAACTGAACATTTCTGAATAATAATTATGTTTGGCAATTGGTGGTTGCACCTATGTAATATTATGGTTATATGAATAATTAAACTTTAAGAATGCTTTTGTGCATAACGTAGAATTATTAAATGAATTAAGAAAAAATGATTTCTGCTGAGCATGAGCATACTACATATACAGTAAATGCGTGTATATATATATATATCTCCTAAAATTTAAAAATTCTAATTCTGATTTAATATTGAATTTCCACCTTTTATAAACTGCATCCTTTATCAGAAAGTGAGCCTATTATGCTGGGCAAGCTGGTAGTCATCTGTTCATTAATTACCAATGGAAGCTTGATCAGAGCATCCAGGTTTACATTAAACAAACATGAATTCAAAAGAAATCTAAAATTTGTGTAACGTGTACACAAAATTTCAATCTTAATTCCAAATATTTAGAATTCAGAAGTCGAATTACTTTATTTTATTTTCATAAAAATGTAATAAAAAAATTTATGAACAAAAAGTTTCCAGCGTTTGACTGAAATTACGAAATGTGAATTGTGAGCCGCCTTAACGAAACGTGCATTAGGTGTAAAATATAAGCTGAAGTTCCCGTCCCAACTCCAGAATCTACATAAGTTTAACCTAGTCACTACAGTGGAACATGCATTCACAGATTTCTTTCGAAATTAATTGCACTATCAAACTTGAAAATTGCAATTTGTGAACCTGACCTTAGAATTGCAAAGATTTTCAGGTTTTATACAAAATATTCCGAATTCAAAAGCTGAATTCATTATTTTGTACTTCCAAGAATAATATACTACCTACTTCTTCAAAATTGAAGAACAAATTGAGAAACGAAAGTCAATTTCCAAAAGAATTCTTTTGAAATTACGAAACGTAAGATCCACATAAAACAAATTCGGCAAAATCTAATCTTTCAGTTAAATTAAGTCTGCAAAAAAGATCATCTACTTAACTGAATTATCTATCAGTAATTTCATTTGCATTACACAATTTCTCTAAAAAATTGACGTGGCTTTAAATATTCAAAATTTACGTACACAAAATGTAAATTGCAATGGACCAACGAATTCGTATAATTGTACAAATAAGTCCCCTCGCCATCGCCACTCCATATTCCTACAGTACTCTATTTTATCCTTCAACTATTTAATTCTAGTTTATCATTAAAAATTAGAAAATCAGAGTTTCGAATTTATTTCTGGCGGACTAGTAAGTTCGTTCCCATAGTAAATCTCTCAACTCGTCTTACTCTTACACGTGTAGTACTCCATCATGTTCTGATTGTATCTGTAGGCCGTGGACAGGTCCATTGTGGTGGGAAGGGTGGGCGGGGGACAGTCGAGCCCGCTTCCGTAACGGAGCAGGTACACGGCTCGTTGATCCACCTTCGTACCGAACTTGTTCCCAAAAAAAAACTACACAAACTAACTTCACTTCCGCTATATTATTCTCAAATTCCCCCTAATTTCAATCCATATTCTTAAATGTACCACGTGGAGAAAGCTCAGCCAGGCCTTTCTCTTTCAAAACAATGGAACTGATTTGGAGCCAAGCAATTGTTTTTGTTATTCTTTTCGCAGCTGAGGCTTCAGCTTGTACAGATAGGAGTGAAGTGAGGCTAGTTTGGAAACTTCCCCGAGTTTCGGATATGGTGACGTTGGTCTGTGCAGAGGCTTTTTTCCTAAACTCCCCAATCGGGTCACAGGTTCGAGCCAACTCTCCGCCCTGATTTTCACTTGTGCTCAATGGAAGCTCCTCCAGTCTGGAATGAACCCAGAAACTCGTCTCACTCTCACTTTAATACCAAAAAAAAAAGAAGCTTCTTTCAAGAAATGCAGATATTTCCCTATTCGCACGCAGATTACTTTTCTCAACTTGGATTTTGGACTCAACCTCAAGCCTTTGAGCTCATGTTCAGATTGAATATTGAATTTCAGTTTAGGACCTTGGGAATTTTATCATTGAAATTGAATCTCTTTTGAAGGAAATCGGATCTGGGCTCTCGCCATGTCAAGTGCTCGTGTTGTTAGCTCAAATCCAGTTTGTAAACTGAATTTAAGTTGAGGTTTGAATTTTTTGGTGAAAAAAAAAAAGAAGCGAGTCCAGCTGGAAGAGACGAGTCAATAAAATTGACGGTGGAGGTATATTAACAGAGTGAAGGGACATTTTTTGGTGGATTGAATGGACCTTTGCCGTCCAGAGTCTATTATACGGTAGGATGGGATGAATCAAAGGGTCCTTCCTCAACCTGGGGACTCTGAACAAGGGCTTTTTCGGCTGGATTATATCGTTATACTTCCCATTACATGTACTACTGAGACGAGGGAAGAAAAGAGCCCTTTAATGCCTTTTTGAAGAGTGACTCAAAGTCAAGTCCATTGAAGGGAAAATGCGAAAAGGTACAGACTCAATAGATTCATTGAGAGTCTGGGACATGTCTAATATATAACTCCAGGGCTCCGCGCACTATTCAGAAACTCAATGGAACAAACAAATAATACAATAGCATCATGAAACTATTTATTTGGAAATAGGGAACGCATGGCTTCGAGCCAAGGTGGGTCAGAGGGAGTACTTATGGGATTAGTAGCCAGGATAATGACGTACTTCGAAGTAAAGAATGAATGTATTAATCACGAGGTGTAGGTTTAATATCATAACTTCTGAAACGACCCTTGGATGGATTTCAATGTTTCCGTTTAAAACAACAAAAAATCCAAGACCTGCGTGCTTCGATTTTCGATTTCTGAATCTTGAATTATAAAATCCGGTCCTAGTTTAATTCTTAAAGCCTGCACTATTGATCGTAACTTCTGGAACGCCCCTTAGTTTGATTCTAATGCTTTCGATTTAATTATTTATAGTTTGTGAATTGGGCAGTTTTGATTATAATGCTTCCCTTTTTATGATAACTTTTGAAATGGCCCTTAGTGTGATTTCAATGTTTCATTTTTATTGAAAATTCTAACTTCTAAAATAACCCTTAGTTTGATTCGAATGTAGTTTTTATGATAATTAAGTGAAATGGCCAATATTTTGACTATATTACTTCCGTTTTCTTGGCAGCATCTGGAATGACCCTTGGATTGAGTTATCAATTTATTATTGGCTTTAATAACTTTATAATAAGCTTTTGAAATGACCCTTGATCTCAATGGTTCAGTACTACACGTTAATAGGGAACTTTTGAAATAACCCTCAGTTTGAATTCGCATCATATTAGAAGATTTTATTGACACTGTCACTCATATTTTATAAATCACTCGCGTCCAGCCTTTTGCAATGTTTTCTAGATGCATTTACTTTTAAATTGCAGATACTTTTACACGTGTGTGGCTTCTGTGAAATCAAATTTCACCAAAGTCTTGAGAAAGTACAAGAACTTGTAATATAATCCTTAAATTTGATTTCCCTATTATATCTGAAATTTGATGTATCGATTGGCGTTGATTTGTGAATAGAGATTTAGTAGATCACTTTGAAAGATCCCATCCTGCAATGTTCTGCTGTTCAATTTACTCAATCATTTTTGAAGTAGATCGCATAATTCGTTCAATTATGCGATCTACACTCCATATCTACAGCTTTAGTAAAATATATAAACTTCGTTTTCATTATAAGCACATCTGGTTAGTTCAATTGCTTCTGTAGTCTACATTGTATTGTAAATGCATGGAGCTGAAGGCTCAAACTTTCTCCAGAAAAGAAGGAAGACACAAAAGGAATTAAAGAGTCCAAAAAAATCCCGACTTTTTGAATTATGAAAATTCACTCGAGCCTAAAAATGAGAATGTTGTTGGAGAAAGGCGAAAGATAAAAAAAAGTAATTTGGGCACCCAGAGTCGGGAAGTCCTTTAGCAGATGCTCCAAGCCTTGAGAGCCGAGTCTAAAGGTAAGTGTGGATATGCCTTGGAATTGATAAACGCAACAGTAACTCATCTGAAGGCTAGTCCGGGGTTTTAAAAAAGAATGGGAAGAGAAGCGAGAGGCCTAGGCATCGCATTACTGCTAATTTGGGTAGAGTGCCCATTAGGTTGATATGAAAGTTCGTGGGAGCGTGAAATGGCATCATCTCTTCGTCTAGGCTTCTTCTCCTTTGCCTCTACTCATACTCTACTACATACACTCTAACTCTACTACTCCTTTCCCCAAAAAGCTTCAAAACCCTGGGAAGGCGAGGAGAGCGAGGAAAAACTTTTATAATATGATGATGATGTTCATATCAGAACAGAGTGGAACTTTTTGGATCATGAGCCTTTTCTCCTTTAATACTAACCATTTTCCAACGGCTTTCCCTGAGCCACCCAAAACTGGTCCTCACTTCTGAATCTGAAGGCAGAAGGAAGGACGAGCAACTAGTGCTTTTCTGCATTGCACGGTTCTACGCCGTCTGAAACAAAACTCAAATTCTAAAATAAAAGGGAATTTTCTAAAATGAAATTAGTTAAAAAAGGTAAATCAAAATTAACGTCCATCTACAAATAGGATAAATTTGTGGCAAGCGCGATATAAATGAAAAAAAAAATATGAATCATCGATCAAAAAATCAAATTATTCATGTATAATCTAAACGGTGTGCATAAAACAAGTGGGATCAACACTGTACTCTGATAACACTTGATACAATTGAGATCTATCAAATTGACAAAAATCTGATGCAATTGCGATCTACAAAATGAATTTTGATTCAAACGCGATATAAATGGTAAATAATTGTGAATCCTTGATCTACAAATCAAATGTAAATTCCTGTGCAATCAGTTAGCATAAAACAAGTACGATGTACAAAATGTGACTTAATTTGATGCAATTGTGATCTACAAAATGGCTAAAATTGATTCAATTGCGATTTACAATGGGACTAGATTTAATACAAGTACGATCTAATTTACAAAAAAATTATGAACCCTCAATCTATAAATTAAATTTTGATTCCTATGTTAATCTACAAATGTGAATATAAAACAAGTGCGATCTAGAAAGTGACTAAATTTGATGCAAGTGCGATCTACACGACAGAACCCTGATGAACGCTTGATCAATGCAAAAATTGTTTGCAATGCAAACCTTGACTTGCACGGTTCCATGGATACAGAGAAAGTAAAAGCCCGTTGAAGTCGGAGAAAGTTCCCAAAGCCGTATAAATATGTGCCTTCCAAATTGACATTTTCCCCGCAATCATTTTTCATAGCTTGAGGAGCGCGAAAGAGAATATTATTATTAAACTCCTTTTGTCAAGTCTCTTTTCATCAGCACATTTCCATGGAAGGGAGACTGAGAAGGCATTCTCATGCAGAGCCTTTTCTTTAATTCACAACTACTTTTTATCCTTTCTCCACCCAAGCCCACACTTTCACCATTACTCCGTCCTGTCCCCCGGGACGCCCACGTCAAGTACGAACTGAGAGAAAAGTTATGGGCATTTCTCTCTATTTTGACACCTCATCAGCCCGTACACAAATCAGGCCGCGTCTCGTACCTCCATATGCATTTATAGACTCTGCGGAGGGCTTTAAAAGTTCCAAAGAATCTTACCAATTTCGAAACAATATTTTCTTAAAAATTAGCATTACGTTCAAATGGATGAATATTCCTAGCAACAACGATAATTGGGTAAGTAAATAAAGAATATTGCAGTTGCTACGGTTACTCATTCATGAGTAGCTTAACGTCGTGTACCTGTTTCGAAGTCAATTTGCTTAGTTCAATTGACAATTGAGTGCTTGCCATTAATGTTGAAAGGATAGTTTAGAAGTACTTTGAATACTCAAAATAGCACTCTTAAGTTGACATGTACGAATCGTCCTAGCAACAGAGATAGTTTATGGAATTTAAACAAATGGCTTTTGCTAGTGAAATTGGCCCATGACAACGCGTTGTGTTATATCATTTAGCATTAGACATTAACGTATTTCTAATTGCGGAAATTGAGTTGCCATGGACGAGGTCCTTGCAACCATGACGTGTTTTCAAATTCAAATATTGCTGTTGCTATGGTAGCTTAGTATAAGTCCCTACTTTTCTAAATATCGCTGTTGCTAAGACAATTTCTAGTTTTCGAAGTATCGCTATTATTCGGGCATTTTCGTACAAATCGACATTTTTCAAAATATCGTTTATGCTTGGGCAATTTCGTCGACGCAATTGCAATACCAACCGTTGTTGCTAGGACTGTTGCATTCATGTCAACATTTTTCGTCGCTGTTGCTTATGTAATTTAATTATGCTTTTTTTAAAATCATCATTGCTTTAAGGGCAATTTAGTTCAAGTCAACATTTGGGTTTTAAAATATCGCTGTTGCTATGCTAATTTCATCCATGTCAACGTAATGCTAAAACAACTATCTAAAATTCGAAGGATTAGATCCAGTTCGCTTCATGGATCTACATTATGAAATAAATTTAACACCTTATCGTTTAATTTAATAAAATTTCAAATGGTTTTGTTCTTTGAATCACGCTCCTGCCCGCTGAATGTCACCCGGAAATATGAGAGAAGACCGGAATCCGCCGCTATAAGCTATACGCTATAACCCATCTAAAACCTTACCCCAGAACGTTAAGTCAAACTCAAGTCAGTCACCGAATCGGGTGAAGAGGATGTTGATTCTGAAAGGAAATGGATGGAAAGGACGAGATTCATGAACTGGGACTACCTTCTGGTCTGTTCCCCATGATATCCTTAACCTTGTGCGGAAGAAGTGCAGCGGATTATGATAATCTCGTACCAGTGCAGTGGAGTGCTTCTCTCTCGTAAATATGTTCAAGTCCAGAACCAAAAGTTAGCCAAGCCCAAAAATTCATGAATGAAAATACACACTTTTTTTTCGAGAGGCTGAGGCATATCCATAATACAGAAAATGTGCAGGATCGTTTTGTTTTGAAGGATCTCTAGAAGAGCGAGACGTGTGAGTTTATTAATGAAGGAGACGGGCGGAGCGTAGTGGAATATTGGGCTGCAGCACCCAACACACACTCACTCCCTTCACTCGGATGTGAAAAGGCTAAAAATATACAGGAGAGGCTGAGCTGGGTTACTCGGCTTGACATGGACGATCGACAGAGCGTCAAAGTGTGAAAATGACCGTCATTGATTCCGAGACTTTATCAAAAAACCACTCCATACAAAACCCAGTTCACAATGCAACAGTACAAGTTTCTATTATGGTTCGTACTCGTTCCGGATCAAAACTAGAACAAGACCAAACCAAACCAGCTTCTGGAAATATTTATTCATTTTTCGGATAGACAAGGAAATTATTGCTCAGGGTTTCATGCCTATTTTCTGCTTCTTGAATAATAAATTGGAACAAATAGATGAAATCCTTGCCAAATGGAATGAATGGTCTATAGAAAAGGACGAGTTACACTTTTCACAAGCTGAGTTCTCGAACCATTTGATTTACTATCTAGAATTGGCGAGTAATACACATTTTTTTTCATTCTTGGTCTAGTTTTACAAATTTGGTTTTTACGTTGAATTAAAATGCAGATCTATTTTTTCTACTCCTGAAATAGAAACTTCTACAACTGTACATTTTTTCTTTTGACATAATTAATATTTAATTGAATAAATAGTATTTTAAGGATGAATGTTTTATGAAACAAGTTCAAGCGGTCAGCGAGATTTTCAGAAAACTTTAAATTATAGTTTTTTGCGTAGACTAAATTTTGACGTCAATCGGTCAAACTTATAATTTACAATATTTTAAGAAATGTAAATTGAAGAAATCTAAGTAAACCAAGCCCACATCTTCATAAGAGAAATTTTAAGTGCAAGTTTTTGTGATTGTTTCAGATTTCCTGTGATTTACTGTGATTTTTTCTTGATTTAATTTGATTTAGTATACTTTAATGTGTTTTGACGTGATGTGAATTCGTGAGATTTAAGACACAGTCTGTGATTTGATGTGATTAGATGCCTACTTACTGTTTCTGTTGAATTTAGTGTAATTTAATGGTGATGCTGATTTAAGGTGATGCTCTTTGATTTCATGTGATTTAAGACGAGTTGGCGCGACTTCATGTGATTTTGTGTTTTCCCTCTTAATCCCATGTGATATATGTACAATCTTTGTAATGTGATTTAAAACAGCCTAGTCTGTGATTTGATGCGTTTTCTCTGGTTCAGTTCATTATACTTAAAAGAGATTTAGCGCGTTTCTCTTTGATCCAATGTGATCTAATGGGATTCAATGTGACTTATGTGTGATTTAAGAGGCGATAATGTGACTTACTGTATGATTTAAGGCACGGAACTGTGGCTTCATTTGCGTTGTGATATTCAAAGTTGTTTACTGTGATTTAGTATGCTTGTTTATTATTTTAGGCGATTTAATGTCGAATCAGTGTTACATCACGTGATTTATTTGTTCAAATTTGACGTATCTGCATAATTTACTACAAGATTTGAAACAAATTAGAACATTTGAGTACGAAACAGTACGTACCCTAGACACGCTTTTATAAACTGAATAAAATTATAAATGTCGTTTAATAAATTGAAATCGAAACATGAAACACATCTGGCGTGCTAAATATTGACATTTAAAAAAGAGTAATAATAACTGAACTCGCACGAGACCAAACTCAATAGTCCGAAACCTGAGAGATGATCCTATTCCATTGTTGTAATCTGCTCTCCGTCTCTACTCTACTAGGATGTGAGCGTATTAACTGGTTGAATGATCAAGTATGAATTTAAACAAAAGACTTTGGTTTGGAGACTTGGAAAAAGCAGTTTGGTTTGACACAATTGCCTTCTCCTGTCAAGTCAAATGGGTTTCCAAACACATATTTAAGAAAGAGATCAGTTCGAACAGACGCCATTGTAAGAATAGGAACCTTCCACTACGTTTTCTGCTCACCTCCGCACTATTATGTACTTAAGACTTGAGACCTAACATAGAGATAGCCCATAAGCCAAGTACCATCACTTGAACCTAAGGTATTTTTGGGGAAGAATGTGTGAAAGCTGAAATAAAAAAAAGAAGATCTTTATTTCGTTGGTCTATGAAGAAGTCAAGGGAGAAGCTTATTTTAAGGAGATCAAAGGCTTTCCGAGAGGATCACTCTTCTCGCGTCATTTAACTCAAGCTTTAGGCTTTAAAAGATCCTCTCCTGCCTAAAAATGAAACGCCCGTCAGACCCAACTCACAGATCCCACCAAGCAAGCTTCTCGCTTTCCCTATCAACGTTAGGAAACAGACAGAGCCTGTCTAGCCAAGCCCAAAGAATTGAGGCTTAAACCCTTTCCTTACCAAACCAATACCTGCCATCACTTCCTTCCTCGCATTCTAAAATGGTGGATGGGATCAGAATGGAATTCTAAATTCATTCCGGCGTTTCTAGCCAGAATTAGAGGAATAGTCTATTAGGAACGATAGGCTATTCTTCGGGATCTGGTTCTATGACAATTCGGCTGCCGATAATTGACAAATTGACCCCCTAGTAAAAGTGTTTTCCGTACACTTTCAGTTTGGATCTTTAGAATAACCGCAGAATTAGAAACCGCGACTTTAAATACAGCGAATTAAAAATAAATTAAAAATTAACCGAGATTTTAAAACTGTGAATTGAAAACCGCGAATGAAAAGCTGTGATTTATGAAACAGTCACATTGAAAACTGCGAAGTGAAAGTTGTGAATAAGAAACCACCACATTGAAAACCGCGACTTTAAATACCGCAAATTAATAAATACTGAATTAAAAACCGCGAATGAAATCCGCGATTTTAAAACTGAATTTAAAATGTGAATTGAAAATCGCGAATGAAAAGCTGTGATTATGAAACAGTCACATTGAAAACTGCGAATTAAAAATTGCGAATAAGAAACCGCCACATTAATAACCGCGACTTTAAATACCGCAAATTAATAAATACTGAATTAAAAACCGCGAATTGAAACCCGCGATTTTAAAGCTGAATTTAAAATGTGAATTGAAATTGAAAACCTCTAATATGAAACCACCCCATTGAAAACCGTGAATTAAAACTTCCGAATAAGAAACTGTCACATTAAAAACCGCAACATTTAATACCGCCAAAATGTCTAAATTTGGTAATAATATATTTCGGGGTCTAGTTCGTTCCTTTTAATTTTGCGCATCCTTAAGTTAAGAAAGAAGTTTGACTTAGAATTGGACAATGTTTATTTATTTCAACACCGGAAGTTAATAAAATTGAGTTTAAGTAAAGAGAATTCAAATTAAGATGAAGGTTCTGAGTGCATTCGAAGACGAAGGTGCATTCGTCTTATGAATTCTCGTGGTTGAAAAAATCGAGAAATAGAATCAGTAGCATTTCTCCAGTGCAGAGTGGCTTTTTAAATTGACTAGGAGAAAACAAAGGTCTAAATCGAAATTATCACCCTGTCTATCCATGATGCTAGCTTCTTGTTGACATTTGAGAGACTAATGATAATGATAATGAGGATAGGCTCATAATTCCGTTGATAGAGAACCTCTCTGCACTTGAGTTGAGAAAAAAAAGGAGAACGCGTGTTTTCTCTTGTGAGCTGGGTGATTTGATAACATAATATTAAATGAATTGAATGGCTGGATTTGGGGATGGAGAGGATTGGAGAGATTCCCAGAAGAACACTGAATGAGAATGATGGTAAAAGGGTATGTTTGGACAAAAGGCAGTGAAAGAGGTTTCCCCCAAAAAAAGTTTTGGGCCGAATGGAATGGAATAAAAGGTGATGAAGGAGACACATGGGAATTCTTCAAATGACCATCTGTCACGGCAGCTCAGACGCTACCCGCTCCACAAACACTTCCGATCTGATCAACAAGGTTAGGCTATGGGAATCCTGGGATTTAATACAGACAGATCAAATATTGCGGTTATGGGCGTTGCGGGTTTCGGTATTGCGGGTTTTAAGTTGCAGCTTTAGCGTCACAGTTGCGGCTAGGACTATTCCCCCTTGTCAAAACATGCTAATCTAATCCTGGTATTTTTTTCCAAAAATTGAGTGCTTCCGATAATTGCAATGGTTGTTGCTAGGATCCTTTGTCCATGGCAACACAAGCTAATCTTTGAATTAGAAGCTGCGGATTTACCGATGCGGTTTTTGAGTTGTCGCTCTTACGCAGATTCTTTAAAAATTTGAAATAACAATGTTTATTTGCGTTATGAGTTTGAGATTACGATTTTTGGCGGTTTTCGAGTTGCGACATTTGGTATTGCGTTTTTTTTTGCTGTGGTATTTTTGCATTGCAGTTTTCGAGGTATCCGAGTTTAAGTTGCGGATTTAGCTTTTAGCTTTTTGTGTAGCAATTTTAGCGTTGCGTTGCGTTTTTGTGTTAAAGTTTTTAAGTTTTGGTTTTTGTGTTGCGGTTTTTGATATTGCGGTTTGTGAGTGAACCAGCCAATAAAATTTCTGCTGCATAATAATGTGACATGTGAATCTCTAACACGATTTGATACAACACAAACGGGATGTGTGAACAAAACTGGAACGTAATTTGTGGAAAAAATGTAAGCGTTTATAATGTTTGCCTAAATTGATATCAAAGGAAATCGGTTGGCACCTTGTATTATACATTTTTTCATTTCCAAAAATAAATCAGTAAATTGAATGGTTTCTAGGCGTTATTCATCTATTCAACATTCAGCTACTTCGGACTTAATTTCACACAAACATCATAAATAAGACTTTTGTACCTAAAATCAGCAACAAAAAAGCCATAACCCTAGTAGCCTAACCTTGCTGACCACTTTATATTTGGAATCCTCTGGTCTGGGTTGACAATCAGGAAGATCCAAATATTCAAATCCCAATGGCCAGTTTGTTTCAGATATATGTTCATTTCATGTTCAGCGATTGGCAGACTGTGCTTACATCATAATTAATTAGGATGTGTAGAAGGGTCTGGAGTCGTGATGATTTCATTTGTTTAGTACTCCCGTCTGTAATCTGTAATTGATTTGGGATTGCGTGCAAGTGGAAGTTAGACGGGCACTTTGGATACAATACTGCTCCCTAGTTCCCTTCAACGCATATACTGAAGAGTAACATAGGAGTGCATCTAATGTACACAATTCAACATGTGTTTTTTTATAATCAGATTTTGAACTTATGGCTTCATTGAAATCCATTTGTCCCATTCTGGCTTCAAGGGTCATTCCGCTTAAATGATTCGGTTTCTGGGCATCTTCCGCATGAATTGGGCTACTTTTTTTGTTTTTAAATTATATTTTAAATTGGGCATTACTGGCAATATTTATTTTTGAAGTATTTAAATATTACTCGAGAAAGCAACTGAACCAACGAATTTACGCTATGATTTACATACACTTTGAACATGTTTAATGAATGGCAGTTACAGAACGAATAAATTATTAAATACAATTTTTAGATTTTGATGGGTGAAAACTATTATTGGGTATTAACAAATGATTTTCAATTTTTTTTAAATTGCACACGTGATGCAGCACTCGGTTCGTTTCTCGAACAAATACCACTGCAAACTGCAATGCCTGTGCACTATGCCCACTCTGCGGTTCTACGGTGAAACGCAAAACCCGAGTTGCCAGTTGAAAAGCCGAACCTGCCATCTAAACCCTGAATCTAAAACTTTTTCCTCTTCATCATATCATCCCATTTCAAAGCGTCCCATGTCGCATCCTAGTAAGCCCAAGCTTTAACACAATATTGCATCACAAGAAATCTAGCTAATTTTTTTGCTGAAAATTAGTCACAATTGCGTCAAAGTTCGACATTTTAACCATTTTTTTTTCTGAGTACAGAATGCAGAGTATGATCCTTCAACTTCTAGTACCTTCGACTCAGGACACAGGAGTCACTACAGTATCTCATATTTTTTGCACCTCGTTACCTGAGCACAAGCACAGGTAACACGATTCATTTTGGCGGAGGCGAGACAAGCCAGAAGTTAATCCCATTTCTTGTATAACATGCTAAAATTGCACAAGCAGCAACGCTGCTTCCAGCTCCAGCCCGTGCAGTACAATCACCTATTACTTAGGAGCCAGGCCTGTTTTAGCTGTGAGGTGTATATGAGAATTGAGAATAGGCTGAAAGCATATTTTTTGGATTGTGATTTGTGAATATATATTTGAGTTATTATTAAATTGCCGTTTACAAGTTTTCTAATAAAATTTAAAATGTTGTGATAGAAACTTTTGAAAAATAAGTTTGCTTAGCAACACTAAGTCAGTCTTCAATCTTGTTGCGGTTTGAATCTTTGAATGTCACGGTTTTTAAAATTGAAAGTTAAATGTTGCTGGAAAGGTGGCTCAACAACAGAAAATTTTAGTCTCATGAAAAGCTGGAAATGTCAACAAACCTTGGTTACGGGTTTAATGTTTGTTTTGCAATGTTGCATTTTCAGATTTAATGTTGCAAGTTTAATATTGCGGGTTTAATGCTACAGGTTTAATGTTTACGGGTTTAATGTTGTCGGTACAATGTTGCGTGTTTAAGGTTGCAGGCTTTTAATGTTGCGGTTATGAAAGTTGTGGTTTAATATTTGTTCGCTGTTTACAATGTTGCCACTTTTGTCATGGATTCTACTCGAATGTTGCTGATATTTATTCCTGTTGTCAATTAAGGTTTTATGTTGCGGGTTTTAACATCGCGGTTACTAAAGTTTCGGTTTTATCTTTCCGCTGTATTTAGATTTCTTTTACGTTTTTGAGGTTGCTCTTTTGTTTTCAGTATTAAACTTTTGCGATTTCGGAATCCACGTGTCGTCAAATCATTCTTGAATCTTTATGTATTTAAAAATATATAATAATGCATAATAACCAGGGAACCAAAATTTTGTAAATTGAAAATCCAGAAATATTTCAACCACGCTACTATCCCTTGGAGTGTTTGAGTCAAGTGGGTCTCATGTCTAAGAAAAGAGATCATAAAGCGGAGTTGGTGAGTTGCTAAAAATCCTTTCTGTCCTTTATGGTTCAGTTGAGTAGAATAGGGGAGGCTGGGAATTGACTCAAGAGCTCAAGTGTAATGAATGATCGTTGAGAGTTAGCCTTTTGAACCTCAGAGTGTGAGTCCTTAATAGGCGTAGTAAATAATGAATTGATGAGATGTGAGAATCTCACAAACTCCCAAACTGCATTGCCAAAAAATACAGGCCACTCGCCACCAAGAAGAAGAAGACTCTGACCAAACCACCATAAACAACAAAAGGAGAGTTATTAAAAGCTCACAAATTATTTATGCACCAAAAATTGATTAAAGGGAAGACGAGGGGCAAGTAAAACTAGACACTCAAGAGAATGGAAGGCGGAGATTACAGCTTGTCTTTAGCAAGGAAAAAAAAATGGGAAGATCGTTAAATTGGAATGAAAAAATCGGGAACTCATCTTCGAGGCATAAAGGCTCCAGTATGAATCGGGACCCGTAAATCTTCTTTAAGCTTAACAGTGCCAAAATACATTTCCTTGGTGTTTTTAACAGTGTGGCTCATAGGAAATTGGGTGATACTTTGGTTTTTGCATCATTGGCAATTCTCTGGCGCCAGTGCATTTCCATTACGGATGTCAATGCATGCTGTAATGTATGTCCGATTATACAGAATGGTACGAGTCCAGCGGACGACAATGAGAAATATGCAAATTCAATGCTCGCTATTGTGAATTCTAATCGCTACAAGGAAATTGCATTTATGAAACCCATGAATTACCGCATAATTGCATGCACTACCTAGATTATACTAACAGAAGGGCAATGCTAAGGTCCTAGTTCGAATTCACTATTTGCGAATTTAAGTGTTACACGCCATGGCTATTGTCAAGAGCAGGTTTACAATTTTGCAATTTGTAATTATGTTCATGTAAAACATGCAGTGTTTAAATTAATCCAGGATCCGTTCAGTATTGCCAAGTACATTATTGTCCATTAAAGGCAGTAAACAACGTAACGCAAATTTTTTGATTTTACAACATTAAAATTCGATATTAAAAACCGCGAAATTGGAAACCGCGAAGTTATAAACCGCAAAGTACCTATATAAAAACACGACATTAAATCCGCGATACAGCGCTTTTAAAGCAACGGCGTAAAGCCGCAATAAAATTAGCGAAATAGAGGCCGCGGCATTATATACCGCTAAATAGCTAAACATTAAACATAGAGTATTTACAAATAGAAATCTACGTCCATTTTTATGTCACGGTACATAATACGATGGTATTTAATGTAGCGGTATTTAATGTAGTGGGTAGTGGCATATAAATATAATGCGATGGTATTTAATGTGGCGCTATTTAATTTAGCACTGTTTTATGCGGTGGTATTTATTGTAGCGGTATACTGTATAGCGCTATTGAATGCGACTGTATTGACGGTATTTAATTTGGCGGCATTTAAGTTGGCGGCATTTAATGTGGCGGTACGTGATTTGGCGGTATTTAATGTTGCGATTTTTAATGGGACCCAATTTTCCTTTCAATTCTGCAAAATATTTACGCTGAAATGAGCTGAAGAGTTTTCTACCGTTTAATATATATTCAAAAATCATCTGGGAATCAAAACGAAAAATTAAATTCTAGTTAAGTGGTTTAATATAAATGGAAATGTATATGGATGGCAGTGGCAAAATTCTGGAAGAAGAGATTACACGCCAAGGCCAAGCCCAGAAATTAATGGATTCCACACTATTCGCCCAACACCCGTCCAACAACAGAGCATTATAAAACTTGAGCCAGCATTGTTTTAGCATCTTAAAAAAATCCTGAGCAAAAAAAATGTCTCTGGCTCAGGCCTGAGCCTGGCTAATGATCATAATAGTTCCAGAGACATTAATATTAGATATACACATGTTCGTAGTACGTGGCATGGCATTCTTTTATCTTGCTCAAAAAATAGGTTCAAAGGAGAGAAAAAAAATGAAGAAAATGTTGGCAATTTCTCAAAGACGAAAAATCTTTCCTTATATACTTTAGTCTACAGTGTATTCTTCTTTTTTTTTTCATTATTTTTGTGGAGATTTCCCCAAAGGACGCTGAGGCTGAGAGGGATCTTCTTAATAGATGACTGATATTAAGAGAATACAAATGAGTTTGGATTAAGAAAACGCTAATGGGGAGACCGCCGTGTGCTCATAAGCCCGTGACTCCATTAAAGCCTTTAGAGGAATCTCTGGCATCTTCTTTTTTT
>JAQFYU010001029.1:0-16986 GCA_034694905.1 Ceratophysella granulata | reverse complement strand
AAAATACCCATTTTACCCAATTTACCCAGACTGGGTGGGTTTTTTATCGCTGGGTGGGTAAATTAACAACACTGATCATGATTGATAATAATGCCACATAGACATGTGAAATTAAAGTGACCTTGATTTGAATACATAACGATTTGGAATGATATTTATCGTAAAAAAATTCTGTACGATCTTCTGTTTCTATCCAAATATAGTATAAGTAAGTAATATTTAATATTAGTAATACATCTAAAATCACTGGGAAAATCTTGAACCTGAATAGTTCGCCGAATTACTCTTTTTCACCCTCTGAGAAATTAGGATTGATAAGAAGTAGATGGTAGTATGGTGTGGTATTTTTGAATAATAAGTTTTGATATCTCATGGGATTTTTTGAGATTCAGACCCATTTTCCTTATTTACGGCTTCATTTTCGATTTGGAAAGCTAAAATATTATGCCCGAAAATATGCTGACTGTTCCAGAATTAAGAGCCCAACAGGCGATATTTTGCGCGCAGCATATGAAACGTGAATGGTTGAACTGACCCAAAGAAACTCCCGAGATTTAGAGGTATTTGTGTATTTCCTCAATTTGTCTCTTGATCTTCGGCTAAAACTTTTGAAACGTTCAAGTTCATGTTCGACATCTGTTGGAACTTCAGCAAGACAGGGTCGAAGAAATCTAAATTATACTACTGCGCGAAGCGACATCTTCCGATTGTCTATACTGGCTCTAACATATACTACATTAATGAATGTTATAGGATGGTTATCGGTTGGTTGGTAGAATCTCTTGCTATTATTAGTGCTCAACTGCGGAAATATTCGACGAATTATACTATACGCATTACCGAATATTTAGAAATTTTCAAAAACTTTATGATAAACTCGAGATTTTCGTATAAAGCAGTAGAAAAACTCTTTCTTTTGAAGATTTTCCTGAAATGTCACTTGGAGATTTTTATCTGTAATGATCGGGTCAATTCATTTATCCTTGCCATCATTATATCCATCCAACAATGCTACGAATTGACGGAATAACCCTCGTATTTTGAATTATTTTTGAATATTTTAGTCCAAATCTCCCTACTGCTTTAGCATATGTACGAATGTAATGATTGTTCAGTTTCGGCATTTGGAATATTTTAAGAAATAATGGTTACACTGTTGTACTTTTTTTACTGTAACTACCAGGAATTCCATGGGTTCTTTGCATAGCGCCTGGTCCTTTAGGGATTTCTCAAAAAAATGTTCCACCGCCTGCTTCTGGATTTCCCATAATTGGAAGAGAACAAGACAAAGCAGTTTGGCTGCAAAGAAAACAACTAAGTCTACCCATATTTGCGGATTCAGTTGAAGACTTACAGATCTGGTTGACAGCAAATGGCGGACCTCAGCTAAAGCATACAGGAATGTTTATGATGAAATATTCTCCTTATGCGAATATCTACATGTACCCTGAAGAGCTGGACTACACTGAGCTTCGGCCAAATCCACCCAAATTCCATCGATTCGATACGTTTATGAGAAATTGCACGGATAGCTTCGAAATTCCAGAGCGGCTCAAAATTGGACATGGAAAACTTGTATATTTCTCCATGGGAACTATTGGCTGCGCTGAAATTACCATGATGAAGCGCCTGATATCCGTTTTGGCAAAGTCTACACATCGATTCATCGTTTCCATGGGTTACAAAAAACATGAAATAAATAGGACTTTTAATTAAATACTGACTTTTTAATTGTTTCTTTTGGCGCGTTACTAAATCTATTTTAAAATTTGTAGGCCCATTGGCAGATCAGTTGGAATTACCAGATAACATGTGGGGAAAAGCATCGTTACCGCAACTGGCCATCATCCCGTTGGTGGATCTCGTGATTTGTCACGGAGGGAACAATACGCTAACGGAATGCTTCTACTTTGGAAAACCCATGATTCTCTTTCCGTTGTTTGGAGATCAGCTGGACAATGCTCAGCGCGTGATGGAAAAAGGATTTGGAATTCGACTTCATCCTTATCATTCATCTGAAGCTGAGATTCTTGAATCTATCGACAAAAT
This sequence comes from Ceratophysella granulata, assembly GCA_034694905.1. Taxonomy (NCBI): domain Eukaryota; kingdom Metazoa; phylum Arthropoda; class Collembola; order Poduromorpha; family Hypogastruridae; genus Ceratophysella; species Ceratophysella granulata. The sequence goes on along the minus strand of JAQFYU010001029.1, from coordinate 14,937 downwards.
AGTTCACGATGAAGCTCTTGCAACCAAAATGAACGATATTTCGAAAAGGATGCAAGCCTCCGATAATCGAAAACACATAAACGAATTGATCGAGAAAGTTGCAAGAGGTAGTACAACAGCAGAACCAGAGACAGAGTAGTGGTTAGTGGTACACTTTTTTCAACAGAAAGCAAGGTCCGTGCTACGTTCCTTTCATACGGAATCTAGAATCCAGTTTTAGTACAAGTTTGGGTAACTATAATTCTTTTACCTTTAATTTTTTTATTGTATAAAAAATCTGAAATGAAACTGAGAAAAAATTAAATGTCGTGACTATGTTTTCTCCTTGTTTATGTTGTGGTTGTGCTGCATACGTTTTCAGTTGTTATTTGGAACGCAAAACTTCATGAATATAGCGTATCCAGGCATGCACTTTAGTGCCAAATATCCTTGAGTAGTCGCCTTTTACGATAAATGAGAACCCCTCCCTCTGTCACACAACAACTTTTGTCAACAGCAGCTACCGGTGAGTGGCAAATGCCCTGGAAACGTAATCCTGCATAATTCAATTTATCTTAATTCTGGATTCCAAGATAAAAACAACGTTAATTCAGAGTTGTTACTAATAATAACTTTGGCTCGACTATCATTGCAACGTTAGACAATTCTAAAAGGGTTATTGAAATTAATATTTTCAAATTGATATTATAACGGGTCTCGAAAAATAGTGATGAAGTTTAAACGAGATGACTACATACTTCATAATTCATAATTCACAACACCTTAGATTGTAGCCCTATTAATTATGCGGTCAGGCAAATTAATAACGCCAACGCCTATAAAGATCAGTGATTTTAACACTAAATGGGTCAGCTAGTATAATTATAAAATTTCTGACGTTGCAATCCGTTTTTATGCAAAATCAAAGCCATTTCCTGTTATTATAACTTTTTTAATTAAAAGTTAATTAAAAGTAGTAAGTAGACTAAATTAAAGCCTTTTTGTAATTCTTACATCTGTGGAAGCCTGAATAAAGGCTTCCAATTAAAATAGTTAAACTTTAGAAAAAGTAGTACAGTTTGCAACCACTGTTGTTTGTAATGGAATCATTTAGTATTAGAATTTTAATGGTTATGGTTATTTTAATTAACTGCTGCTTGAAGACAAGAGTTCAGGAGATATCCCGTCGTGTCGTTCGTGAGTCGTGTGTGAATCTCACGTCCAAATAGATTCCAGTCAGTGCAGTCGAGTGAACATGAACAAGTGGGCATTGGGTATACATAGACCACAAAGTTCCAGTAATTTACTTGCCATGCATGTAATGCGATTACATCATCATTGCCAGTTCCAGGTGTAATACGAAGCTTTAGTCCTTCCAGCCGATTCGGCCTTTCGTATTATTACGTATGAGTACAATTCTGATTTTTTACATTGATATCAGCAAATAGTTATAACAAAACTCTTTTCCACTATATTTAAAAACACATTCCTAGTATTAAAAAAAAACATTCCTAGTTTTGAATTTTTACTGGAAAATACTTTTGAACGATTTTGGTGAGCACGATACAATTCGTACGGTCCTCTGTGTTAATAGAGAATATCATACATAGATTAAAGATGTGGGAAAAGGCAAAATATGTAAACTATGAATTGTTGTGTGTTTGTCATTATCTTTACGTAATATTTCGTTCTGCACGTGCAGGCGAAAATAGCCACTGTAGTCCCACATCCAACATCCAATGTATGTAAAGTGCGAGTACATTAACATAAGTAACAAAAGCCTCTTCTGACGTGCGAATAACTACTATGTACATGCATGCTCATGCTACTATCTACATGCAACATGCAACAGTTAGTCCAAGTCAATCTCACTCACGCTGACGCTACTATTTACGTTAATATTTCAGTAAGCCATACGGGCGAGGATTAACACTTTCAATCCAGCTAGATCTACATTTTCTTCAAATGAGTTCAGTTCTGTATATATTCACTAGCAAAATACTAGCATCAAATTAATTCAATGGTAAGGTATTTCCTGTTGCTCAAGTCTTTGGAAACATTTACTGTTTACAATTATAATTAGTATTTTGGATATATGATATATATGAATGCAACCATACACTTGTGGTTCCTAAATTCTAAAAGCAAAGCTCGAATAAAAATAAAATTGTGGATCAAATCAGATATTTCAAATGAGAATCTTGAAATGTGTTTGTTTTTACTTAAAAATCCACAGGGCTCGACTGTAGCAATATTTTCAGTCGGTCTTTTGCTGAAGCCTAGAGAAGTCAAGCCTCTGTCTATCTATACCGAACCTTGATTCATTTCCTCGCCCCTGAGTTGTGAGCGAAATAGGAACTTCAGTTTTCTATTGAACAACTCTCGCACACGCATTGAAATTGAAAGTGAAGCTATTAATATTTATTTTAGTTCTGATGCTGTGAAACTGGATATTTTTTAAATATCTACCGTCGCCCTTCCATCAAAATCTAGCAAGGCTGCACCCGATTCCGGTGCAGGTCATGGAGCTACGAGGTGACCAGCATGGTGTATCACTGTATTGATGCCAATTTAAGGAAAACCTGTTTTAGGCTTGCGTCAAAATGGAGGCAAATATTCCATTGTCAAAGTATTCCAAGTGTAAGTGTAAAGAACCACTCGTTTCACTTGAACCGAAACGCTTGAAGGCCGGAATCGTCTCAAGATTATTTTATTGGTAAGATTTGTATTTTGTATTGATGTGCTGTTTTCAAGTATAAACCGCTTCAAATTAAATTATTCAATCAATTTAAAAGTTGTCTAAACACATCAGAGATCAGGAATTGTAAACGGCATTGAGGTGCAATTTACAATTTAGTTTCTGAAACTAAATTGTAATACTTGCAGGTGGGTATTCCCACTTTTGTGGATCGGAAGCCGAAGAGAACTGGAACCCGAGGATCTCTACGAAGTGATTCCGTCTAATTCGGGTCAAGCACTTAGTGACCAACTCTCTAGAGAATGGGCGAAAGAACTTAAGCGAAGTGATGGAAAACCGAAACTTGGAAATGCACTTATTCGAGCTTTCAGAGCTCACTGTGCTTTCAGTGCCGTTCTGTCCTTTTCAAAAGACTGTGTTTTCAGGTGGGCATTATCCGAAAATCTTTTTAAGTTCTTCTTTAAATTCCTTCTTCTGCTGCAGCGACAGCCTTTAATCAGTTACATTTCATGTTAAACGTTGAAAAAAGAAAGTTTCATTTTTGAAATTCTACTTTTTTTCAGAGTAGTTCAGGGACCTGCTCTGGGATTCGTATTGGCATACTTCGCAGGCAATGCTTCCGTTGAAACTGGGTACACTGCTGGAGCGGTTTTGATTGTGTCTTGTTTCCTGTTCAGCATTACACAGCACACCTGTAACTTCCGGCTTATTGAACTTGGGTTGAAGTGCAGAGCTGGATTGTCCATTCTAATTTACCAGAAGGTATAATCAACTATTTATTTATTTGTGTTTTAACAATTTGAATTGCAGTGAATATTTCAAGTTCAGCCAATGAGTTTAAATGCAACCGGAACTGAAAACTAATTTGAGTGGTATAAGTTCTAAACTTGAATTAGAATTTCGTAACACCCTGTCCAACAGAACGCGATTAAAATTACTGCATTTTATAGTATTTAACATTTTGTTTCAATTCTAGGCGTTGAAACTGAGCCAGTTTGAACTGGGGAAGGCTGACATTGGGAAAATGACCAATCTACTTTCGAATGATGTCAATCGATTTGAGCGTGGTGCAGCATTCCTCCCAACTTTGATTTTAGCACCGCTCCAGGCCGTGATTGTCACATCTGTTCTTTGGATGTACTTGGGACCTTCCTGTTTAGCATTGACTTTCTCTTTTCTGCTACTGATTCCGTTTCAAGGTAAGAATTTTCCTTTATTGCCTCTGATATAGATTAATTGGTTTCAAACATAGACTCCGAACGTTAAAAATAGCATTTTATATTTGATAGCACGTGTAAATTTCACAAATTATATCGTTGAAATGCACCGCTTTGAATTTTTGGCAATAATTAATTAATTAATAATTATGACTCATCTAAATTTTAGGTTATGTGGGCAAGTACTTGGGAAAGTTCAGACTAAAAGCTGCAGGGAAGACGGACATACGGGTTCGTCTTATTAATGAAGTTGTAAATGGAATACAACTTATTAAGATGTCAACCTGGGAGAAACCTTACGCTGCCTTGATTTCAAATGCAAGAGAGTACGTCTATTTTTAAATGCTGCAGATTCTCAATGCTCCGGCTTTGGATCTCACTAACTAAATTGAGAATTCATATTGAATCTGAATACACAGGGCTGAAATTAAATATATTCGGAAGAGATGGAGGCTGGACGGTGTGAATCAAAGTGTGTTTGAAACTGCGTCGAAGATCATCGTCGTTCTCACGCTACTGTTGTATATTCTTCTGGGAAATACCATTGATCCAATAACGGTTTTCGTGTCGTTAACACTCTGCAGCTATCTCCGGGTAGCAATGACGGGACAATTACCAATTGCAATAAATTCTGTCTATGAGCTTCGCGTGTCTATTCAAAGAATTCAGGTAATAATGAAATTAACAAAATATGAGAACATGTAATGGTATTTTATGTTAAAGTAAATCCAAGATGCGATATTAGAGTAAACAGTTTATGAAATGGTTAGCATACCATACATCCAATACATTTTTCCTGTGCTTAATTTCAAATGGAGAGCACTTAAATACTTTGAAATTAAAATGAAGCCAACAATTTAGACTTCACTGCCAGACAAACATGATTTCTTTATCGACAAATTATGCGTACAAAATGTGGTTTCACTGCGTGCTGTGTGAAATACTCTAACCTATTTCACAAACTGTCTAATGTTTTTTATTCACTTAAACTTAGCGTGTTGTCATTTAAAATTATATACTTATTATGTTTAATTTGCAGGAATTTTTGCTTCGTGAAGAACGTGAATTTAATGAAAATATTTACAATTCACAAAAGATTGCGGTTCCGAAACTTTCTGTGAATGGGCTTACCGCCAGCTGGAGAAAAGACGGAAAAGCATCGATTTCTGATATCACACTATCTGCACAATCTGGAAAACTTGTAACCGTCATCGGGTCTGTTGGTTCGGGAAAGGTTAGGTGATTTTGTTAATTATTGAAGACGCGTATATCTAATTCCCTTAATAAACAACTAATAGTCCTTTTTTTTTTACAGAGCACTCTATTTCAAGCAATTTTGGGTGAGCTACCTCCGATAGTTGGGAGCGTGGATGTCGTTGGAAATATTGCCTACGTGTCACAGGACCCATGGCTATTTGCAGGAACCATTCAACAAAATATTCTGTTTGGACGTCAATATGATCAAAATTGGTACTTGGAAGTAATTGACGCCTGCGCTCTAAATCGAGATTTGATGCTTATGCGGCTGGGTGATCAGTCAATGGTTGGAGAAAAGGGCATCATCATGAGCGGCGGTCAGAAGGCCAGAATTAATCTTGCAAGGTAAACAAATACAGTAAAAATTTGCCTTGAAATTCGAAATAATATTAGCCTAAAGTAATTCTATGCAATAAATTGTCAATATTAATTCCAGAGCTGTGTATGCCAATGCTGATATATATCTGCTGGACGATCCGCTTAGCGCAGTGGATGCAAAAGTGGGACGCCATCTATTTGAGAAGTGCATTCAGGGAATCCTGTCTGCTAAAATTGTTATATTAGTGACTCATCAGCTTCAGTACTGTGATAAAGCATCCAACATAATAGTTCTGAAAGATGGTCAAATTGAAGCACAGGGTTCGTACGAAGAACTCAAGAATGGGAACTGGGGTTTGCAAAAAACCGAAGAGAAAACGACAACTTTTGAAGTCGACCTCCTTGCGGATGAAATTGAAGATGCATCTTCGAACTTTGAAAATAAGATGAATCCTACCAAACAAAACGAATCAGAAATGGAAAGAAAGGCGAAAGGGATTATAAAATTCAGTTTACACATCGACTACTTCCGCTCTGGAAATAATTGTTTCTGGCTCCTCGGTATGCTTTTCCTTTGCATTTTCACCCAAGTTTTACTCAGCGGTTCGGACTATTGGCTTAAAGTGTGGTAAGTATGCTAAAACAAATTCATTTTGTTTCTGTACTTTGGATTTACAAATTTTTATTCAGAGAGTTTTAGCGAGTCTGAAATATTTGTAAACATTAAAATCAAAGAATATTCAAATTAGCCCAGAAATTGACTAATTCTAGTAAATAGCACTCCATAAATATACTAGTAGATACATGTTTAACTATTTTCAGGACCAAGGAAGAAGCATCCTTGCTTGGTAATTCCACAGATACAATTGAACTCCAGTTTTTTGGTCATCCAACGGATCGATATTTTTATATCGAAGTATACGCAGGGATTATTGGCTTTCTGTTTGTTGCATTTGTGATCCGAAGTCAGTGCTTGATGACGATTTGCATGGCGTCATCCGCCGCTCTTCACGATTCCCTGTTTAGCGCCGTACTACGAGCGCCGATGAGATTCTTCGAAGTCAATTCAGTTGGTAAATCGAGAAGCACATTTAACATCAATATTTCTTTAGAAATGCAATTATTTTCTTGTGAAATTTTACGTTTTTATTTAAGGCCGTGTCAACAATCGTCTCGTAAACGATATGGGAAACGTGGACGACGTTCTACCTCAACTTTACACTATTGTTTTCGATGTACGACAATTTAGAGTATTTGCTATTTACCTAGTTTTTTGAAAGCGTATGAAAATTTATGTACCATTATGGTATGAACAAGGATTTGTATTTTTAGCAGACACTTTCTACTTTCTAGATTTTGACGGTATGAGACGTTTTTGATATTTGTGTTTTGTTTTTAGCTCGGTTGTCAAATTCTTGGAGCAATGGTGATGGTTAGCCTGATTCAACCTGTGATGATCATTCCAACGATTGTAGAGTTGGTTATCTTCTATCTAATTCGAAATTTTTACATGCGGACATCCTCAGCAGTAAAACGCATGGAGTCAACTGGTAGGAGAATGATAAATGTTAATTGTTAAGTTATTATCTATTGTAGCAAAAAAATCGGAACTTAGCTAATAAGCCAATTAAATTAAATCGATCAAAGTAAATCAAATTGAGCCAACTAATCAGAGCCAAGCGCGCGTTTCGGAAAACCTAACTTGCTTACATGGATAAAAACTTCCCGCGGGATTTAGTTTCCTGTCGGGGTAATTTGGTTTACCCCCCCCCCCCCCCCCCAACCAATTAAAACAATTGAATTCGATGAATATTTTTAGCTCGAAGTTCCATGTTTGCACATCTGAGCACGACGCTGCATGGCCTGACCACAATCCGTGCCTTCGGGGCCGAGAAGATGCTCTCAACCCAATTTCTTTCATTTGCCGATACTCTTATGGCCAGAAGCTATTTCTACAATTCAGCAGCTCGGTGGTTTACACTTCTTTTGGACATCATAACAAATTTTTACACTTCCGTTGTCATTTTGAGCTATTTTCTAACTGAAGGAGGTAAAACTAAGTACTTTTTATTGTAGTTGAAGCATGCTTTATTGATGTGAGCTTTCGTTTCGTACCTACGGCAAAAACAAATATGACCATAACCGAACAGTTTGGTCTTGTGCTTGAAAAAGTTTAAGATCTGACATCTGACGTGTGAAAACATTGATATTGTAATTTATAAATATATTTTTGAGTTAACGAGCTGGCATTTTTACTAGATTTAAAAACTGTTAATAATTAATTAAATTCATCATTAGTCTACAATTATTTCGTAAAAATTACAGATAGCTCTTCGATTGGATTGGTAATTTCATCTGCCCTCAATCTATCATTGCTCTGTGCATTCACTATTACGAACTCCGCACAACTTGACAATCAACTTCTTGCTGTGGAAAGAATTAATGAGTACGCTGCAATCGAGCCGGAGGGCGACTTGGAAATTCAAGGTTCGGTAATTAATTTCAATTGCTTAGATATACAAGTGTAGCATTGCAAAGTTATCGTCAAGTTATCCGTATGTGAACTTTCCATACATAGACAAGAAAACCGATGCATCATGGGGAACACAAGGGAAAATTGCTTTGACTAACGTCGTGGTTCAATATGGAAGTGAACCACCAGTGCTCCACGAAGTCTCGTTAAGCATTAAGCCAAAGGAAAAAGTTGGTCAATCAATTCATTTGTTAATTGAACGAGACAATTTACGATTCATGATGCATATTATATGTGAACTACCTAAATTCCAGATCGGAATCGTGGGACGAACCGGCGCTGGGAAAAGCACACTGATTTCCACATTATTTCGCCTCGTTAAGCCGACATCAGGAAGGGTCACAATTGACGATTTGGACATTTCCACACTGGGTCTTCATGATCTTCGATCCAAACTCACAATTATTCCCCAAAATCCGATACTTTTCTCAGGATCAGTTCGGAAGAACTTGGACGCTTTTGAAATGTATAGTGATGATGAACTATGGAGGGTTCTGGATGCAGTAAGCCTGGTTCATCGAGTGCAACAGATTTCAGTTGCTGGACTTGATTCCGAGGTACCGTACTGCGCTGCGCTCAGTTCAGAAGCAATATAATCCAGTTGCGACATACATACTCAGAATTGAGTTCACCTAATTTTGTGTTACGTTGACGAAGGTGGCTCAAGGAGGGTCAAACTTTAGTTCCGGTGAACGGCAATTGCTCTGCTTAGCTCGAGCTATCCTGAGTCAAAGCAAAATTCTCATTTTGGACGAAGCAACGGCCAGCGTGGACCCAAAGTGAGAAGCGGCATATTTGAACTGGGCACGACATTATATGATCCGTATTTAAAGGATGCAATATAGTATAATGCAAATGCTCTTTTAGAACCGATGCCCTCATCCAAACCACGATCGCTGATAAATTCAAGGACTGCACAATTCTCACGATTGCGCATCGATTGGACACGGTCATGAAAAGCGACCGGATTTGTGTGCTAGAAGCTGGACGCATTTTAGTGAGTCATTTGCAGTATTTCCTATTTCTACTAATTTTCTACTCAAAAACCTCCCGACAAAGTTCAACTGGTTAAATTGAAACTGCGTTTAACGTTTATATTTTTTGTGTTCAGGAATTTGACGAGCCCTTCACCCTACTTCAGAATTCAAACGGTGGACTTTTTCAATTGGTTCAGCAGACTGGCAAAGCTGGGCAAAGTCATCTGACAAAACTAGCTTTGGAGGTGGGTGAATAACTTCAAGTACATATTACATTTACAGAGCATTTTACTGAATGACAAAAGTTGATATTTGAAATGAAAATACCCGATAATTCTTATAGGCACATCATGAACGATCCCGAAATGAACGGATATTCGATTAGAATCCTGATCAAGAAATTTTCCTGATTTCATTGAATTTAATAAAATTTGATGGAGCTTTGCTTTAAACTGGATTCGTTGTGTTTCATACTGGATGCAACCTTAACGTATCAATTTATATCTATATGTTCAAGTTTTACAGCTGAAAGTAAATTTAAAAGCAGATCACAGGTATTTAAAAACATGCACTATTGAGAATTGAGCAGCATGACGACTGACGACGACTGAATGCGCAAATCGTCAAGGCAACAACTGACCAATATGAAAAAGTCTTTTAGTTGATCCCTTGAAATTCAAACATGGAACTAAACAAAAAATCTGAGTATTGAATACAAAATATTCCGAGGAGGCTACGTAGTTCATAAACAGGTCAAAGAATGCCCGAAATTCCGCTTCGATCAATTTGGTTGGTGAGCATTGTACTATTGATACTTTTCAATAAAGTTGTCTCTCAACGTACTCACAATCTAGAAAGTAGGCCCGAAACGTCTCAAAGTTCCAAATACGCTGATGGATTTGGATGTAAAACGGGTAAATTCCTCACACCCTTGGCGGACGTGAGCATAACCAAAGAATATATCGCTGGGATCTGGACCGAAAGGAACAAATTACTGGATGAAGAAAAGTTGTACGACAAGAATTGCAAGACCGGAAAATGCACGTTTGACTGGACAGGAATACTCGGAGATTTCGTATGTGTCAGCGGAGGAGATAATTGCAGCAGATGCTTCGGGTCCAAAGGAACCATCGTGGGACCGTACAAGCAAAAGGCTGGGTCAAATATAGTCTTAATTCAACCGGTGCTACTCCTTCTGCAAGGGATTCTGGTACTGGACCTTATACAGATGTTAATGAATTCATAGATATTTATTTCAAATAGTTCAAACACAAAAAGCTTATATCCGCTCATGCTCTCTTATTTTAGAATAAAACTGGGTGTTTGAATATTCATTCCTTACTTTGTTTTTTCTTGCGACGAAGTTCTTCGGGTAACAAGTGACTGTTGATTTGTGCGCACGGTGAGCAAATCCTTCTAGTGAAAAACACGCTACATTCCTGACAAGTCATTTTGGAGCAAATTGCACAATTGCTTCCGAGAAGCAGAAAGTTTGTATTGTTTCCTTCACGGATTGTGAACGGATCTCGCATAACGTAACTCTCTTCGAGGAAGACGATGGCTTTGCAGAAGGGAGGTTTCGTTCCAAAGTAGTCATAATCTTCGTTGAGGTTGCAGACCGAACAGTGGAAAATTCGCTTGACTTTAGGCTGTGGGACAGGTTGAAGGTGACTCTGTGCTGTAGAAGTACTTGGACCAGGGACGGGTTCAGATTCATCCCTTGACGCTGAAGGTTCCATTATATTGCATGGGTACTACGTTGTCTGTTGACTGCTGCGCACTGACGCGACAAAAAATGTGTGATTACAATTTAACTAAAATCCAGTTGATTATATTGTTTCAATTTCGATCAACTAATCTGAATTCGAAGTGGCTGAACATAGCCTAGTTGAACACATAAACATGAAGTTTAGTTGCACTAGTGGATCACTTTGTACCAGTCACGTGTCCGTGAGGTTCTTTAGAAGCCTCCGTGGGCCACCAAAGTGGTTTGTGGAGAGTCACAGGGCATAGTTCTTCGAGTTTCACTTCCGATGCACTAAGTGCTTCTTCAATTCGAGTCAATGCGAGGCCATACGACTTTACGATATTACGAACTTTTCCAACAGGCTTTCCAGCTGGATTCCGAAGTTGAAGCGAAGAAGGAACAATGTCAGGGTTTAGCTGAAAATCTTCGGGTAGCCTGAAATACATAAATTGATACTATCATTTAAAGTTATCTCATCAGGAAAGGCATCGGCTTTAGATAGTATACTTTAAATGTCTGCATATCTTAATGCACCTAATATGTTTAGTGTTTCCATTCCATCACACATGAACAAACTCGTCCTTGGAATAATTTTTAAAATTGAAAATGTCACAGGTCACAGCCATTAAAAAATAAATACTGCACACTCAATCTCATTACCCTTGGAATTTTGTATTTTACCAAAAAGAACAAATCCTTGTTAGACACTAACCAAAGTCATAATAGATTCAGGGAACATGCTCCAGGAAATGCAATCACTCCTTATCACTCCGCCCCATTTATGTTAAGGATAGTTTAAGGATATTGAAATAAATGCGGTTTTATCTTTTATATGAAATCAATCCATAATAGCTGAAAGAATAACATTATATTTTTTGACCTTCCTTCAGCTTATCCTTCTGTCATATCCTTGTACAAATTGACAAAAGCTTATCAACTGCGACCGTGACCGCATGCAATTGATTGAACATGATTCCAGCCAATAGTTTAGCCCTAACCTTAACAACGAATTGAAAATGGAATTAACATTTATTAATCGACTCATTTTTCATGAAGTCTGGAATAAGTGAAACATAAAATTAAGTACCAGAAATGTATATTCCATGTAAGAATAGTGTCCTTTTCAGGGTTTTTCAAACACCAGAAATGCTACAACTCTTTGATTATACGGCGTTTAATCATTAAATAGAATCCGTACACCTCCGTCAGTACCACTGTAACGCTACTCCATGGTTAAAGTACAGTTACAGACAGTTAGATATTCCAGTAGGCACGGCAAATAATAAGCTCGAAAAAGGTTTGAAAATCACAGACAAAACTAGTGATGCTCTCCGACGGAGTCATCAGTTTCGTATTTAAATTATTCCAGTACAGTGATGCCCTGCTGCTTTCTCCATACACATGGGATTCGAAGAAGAAAATTCTGAACTGGACCAACTCAAGAAGACACCTAGTATTTTACATAACTGTGATTATATACTACACCTTGGACTGCATTTATCTCACGGTTGTTGTCCACAGCACTTTGATGGACAAGGACGTCAGCTATGATGTGACAATGAAACTCTGCCTTCACTGGTTCACTCGCCTCGTCTCACTCAGTTTACATTTCGCCGTTTTGAGAATCCGGCATGGTTTTTCGGATTTTTATAATGAATTTCTCAAGTTTCATGCACTTCTTCGGAGTAGGCAAAATATTTGCACAATTAGATCATCGAAAACATTGATTGGTTGTATGTTGTATAATTTAATTTGAATTTCAGAGGCCTACCCGAATGAAGCGCGTGCTAAGGAAGCGGGTGAAGTGGATTCATTACGTTTCCTAGCTATGCTGGCATATTATGGAACAATACTTTACCCCTTAGCGCCAGCACTGAATTTTTTGGGAGATTATGAAGGATGTCAATATTGGGCGGCTCGTGTGATACCTGGGTCAATTTATTCTCATTTCCTTGCCCGTGTTCCAATTTTATTTGTTGAGTGGTATATAACCGCTAGCGGCGTCTATATATTCGCTTTCTTTGGAGTCATGGTCATAGTCCATATCAAAATTCTCACTTTCTGGACGGAAATTTTTTGGTAGAATTTTAAACAACAAAATCTATAAAGGAATTGCTAGTAATAATTTGAGATTGGTATTTTGACAGTGACATGCTGGCCAACATGGGTCCTTCGGTGACGTTATTCAAGCTAATCAGACTCAGGATTCTAAGAAGCTACCAAGCCATACAAATCATTGATGTCATTTACAACAGTGCTGGCCTTGGATTCATTCCATCATCCGTATTCTGTTTGGAAGTCAGTCATAGTCTCATGAACTTTGCCATGATTCGTCTGACGAGCAACAGAATCATTCCAGTAACTGCTACATTGGCTTTGATTCTGGGTAGCATTATATTCCTGTTATTTGCAGAGGTTTGGTTTCGAATGGCAGGTCATCTATTTGTAACATCATCGAGACTCAAAGCACAACTTCTAGCGTCGCAGAGTAAACTTGTGCGGAAGAAGGGAATGAGTTTTCGTCAAATAACAGTAAACGTTGGAAATTTTTATAAAGTCAAACGAGGAACTGTGCTCACTTACTTTCATATACTGAATGATTTAACCATATCGCTTTTAGTTTATGAAGTTATCCAATAAATATCTAATTCTTTGCCAGTTTTTGCTACTCTACAAGCGCACGCATGCGGCACTAATTCAGAAATCTGATTCTGTGGATCGGTCAGTATTGGGAGAGAAGTGTGAAAGTTTAGGTTACCTAAATGGCATAAGCCTCTTCCGGACGACACCCGTATGATGAGTTCGAGCTGTGAGCTCCTGTCCAATGTAGCAACCCTTCTGGAAACTGATTCCGTGCAAGTAGTCACCGTTGGATTCCAGAGGAAAGGAGCTTCCTGACGGAAAGTCGATATTCCCTTCGCCTACTCCCAGGGCGTAGAGGAAGGCTTTGTAGTCAGACTCAGTCACAATTTCTAGGTTCTCGTTTCCAACTGATCGTAGTTCATCCGTCGGACCTAGTAAGACTCTCCACCCGAGTTCTTCCAGTCGAGGATCTCCAATCCCTTGAATCTCCGAGTTGAGAACCAGATCTTGTCGCTTACTCGAATGAACACGGGGAACCGTGGAGCTAAATTGATAACGAGCTAATTTTAAAGGACATTAGTAGGAATTGATGAGATAATGACATGGACATGTGAAATGGCTCACTCTTTGAAGGCAGGGTTGAATACGACCCAAGGCCTAAGCTCCGCTTCCTCAATGACCACCTTGCGTCTCACACGATAGAGCTTTAGATGTTTGACAAGAGTTGATTTGAGAGTAGCATCTGACTCCAGAAGAAAGCTGACGTCGTTCTAATGAATTTTAACACCGTATTATGAGACTATTTTAACAGTGGATTACAAAGAATACGAAATACGACGCCGCTTTTGTAGTTGTGAATGAAATCTTGTTTCTTACATATATGCTTGGTATCGGTTTGTTTGTTTACCTCCTTGTAGACAATAGAATCGAGGAATATCCGACCGGCCGAATTGAGGAAGAGTGTGTACAGAGCCGGGTTGGTTTCCAAATGACTCAGATCATTCGTCACAAGTCCTTGCAAGAACGGGATTGTTTCTGGTCCAGAAATCCGTACTAAGCTCCTAAAATTATTCAATTATACTTACTTAGTACTCTGTGAAAAAGTTGTTCAGTCTCAGACAAGCGACCAATGAAGTCACAGTGAGTCCAAATTCGGTCACCAAAAATATGGCATAATTAAGCCACACACGGTAACCTAATTCGGTTAATTTACAATGCAACTAATTTGGATACAAAGTCTCGTGGGACACCCAAATTCAGTTACATTGTTACCAAAATTTAGGTTATCTTATGACTTAATCTGGGGGGTCCGCCATCTTGCGTCTCGTGTTTCCGCCCGGACCCGGAACAGTTACATTGAATCGAATCGATCCGCCCTATATTTCATTAAAGGAACAATTAAACGCAACTTTTCACGCGGGCTTTCGTCGGTAAGTATTTTGGGAGTGGTGATAGGTGATATGACATTTCTCGTCATATTTCCGGAGTGAAAAAATAGAACGCTCGCTTACTTTGTAAAAAATGATCCAAATTAAGCTTCGTAATCAGAGTTGGTTACAATGACAGGTAACCAACCAAATATGGTTATAATTTGAGCTGAATTGCTACGTCTTGGTAGCCTAATCTGG
>JAQFYU010001028.1:0-16986 GCA_034694905.1 Ceratophysella granulata | reverse complement strand
TAGTTTTTGCTCATTGACTTCCCACATTGCTTCTGCTTGGTAGCCAGGTCTCTTTTACCAGTTTTATACTGTTTATTATTATTATTTCTTTTTGAACGCAGTTTCAAATTCCTAATTAGGTTCATGGGAATATGCTCTGTCCTCGGAGAACGGGATTTTCTTCGACTTTCTTTGACGTTGTCTAGGAAGATCTAACCGTAGACAAGGCATGACTTCAAGGGACTAAACTTTTCATTTTTTGTTGTACCAGTACGGATATTTTAAATGGAGTTACTTACATATGAAATCATGGTGCGATTCCAGGCTGCAGCAACAGTTGCTTCAACGTTGCAAGAGAACTCTGGACCGAAGAAGGCTGCCGTGTCGTTACACAGCATGTCCGTCACGATCTTCGTCCCTATGATAGTGTCACCCTGAAAATTAGAGAATAGTGACGTCATTCCGGGACCAACAAAATATTTAAATTAAACCAAATTAAATGAAAAGTGAGTCAACTGGAATAAATTGTGTGGTTTTGTGGAAAGATCGGTTTGGTATGTTATATGGTAGTAAAGGCTACCTCTGTGTCATCCCAGACTAGTTCCAGCTTGACTCCAGGAAGGATGCTCGAGTCATTGTTAATCGTCTCAATGGCCAACGTCGCAGCACCGGAAATACCGATCCCTTGTCGACCTGGAACTTCTCCTCGCACGGCTGGCAAGTAACCAACTATTATTGTCTCCACGTTCGAATCCGAATCTTGGCCTGGAGTGGAACATATAATTAAACAAGGTCAGGCACTAAAACATCAACCTTGAACCAACGACGTCTGTCTCAACATTCCGAATGTGCAACCTATTCTGAACGACATCATCAGAAAGGGATTTGGTGTCCCTAGAAGTTTCCATTCCAGTTTTACGACTTGGGACCAGTTTGCTTACATTGAGTGGGTCTTGCAGAAGGAAAGCCGTTGATTTATGGCCGAGGGGTGTTATAATGAGTAGGTTATTAGATATGCTTGAAGTAATTAGAATTACCCAGGAGTGCAAGATAAGCTTAACATAATGTCTGGGAGCTCCCAACTGTTTCCAACGAATTAAATAAATTCTCTCACGCTGCGCCTCTTCTCGTTCAACTCTTTGAAGTTTCTGTGAAGTCTGGTGGAACATAGACTCCTGCCCGCATTCACGTTATTCTCGAGTCACACTAACCCAATTCTATCGTTCTCTGGTGTGTACCATGCGGAGAAGAGAGAAGACAGCACTGGAAATACAATATTCAGCTAATGTCTATTTGCTATCTACTTTCTCCGACATAATGTCAAGAAATCAAGAAATTGTCGGTCTTAAACCGAGTGACGCTAAATATTGAATGTGACTGAATAAATCGAAGGTCAATTTTCAACCCTTAGTTGAGGCTAAAGCACTTGTGTTCGATTTCTGAATAGCTCTGTAGTTTGGGCAGAATCAGTGCATGCAATCATCATGATTTTATAATGAGACGGAGGAGTAAGAGTAAATAAGGCTGGAATTTGATTGGACTTGATGAAGATGGATGAAGGGAGAAGAATGGTTGGTGTTGGTGGAGTAAGACGAGCCGAGACAAACAAGTCCCGACTTTCCATTCCACTCGAGAGAAGAGCAGATGCTCGACAGTTCTGTCTGCCTGTTAACATTAATATTTACTCGGGAAGCCCGTCGAGAGGGGAAATTGACGAGAAGACAAAGACAAAGGGATGTGCCATGTGTGTTCTTCTAGGTTGAGGTTACATACACTCTCCACTCCACTCAACGCTTTCTCTGCTTTCACTTCACGCCGACATTCAGCAGCCATACGATTTGTCCTCCTTAGCTTTCTATGTTAGGTTCAGACTCATAAATCTTTCAATGTCTTTGGACAAAATGAAAGTGGACCGGCCAGTGCCTCAATCCAGACTCTTCAATTGACTAAAACTGACCTTGAGTGAAGAAATCCAAAGAACACCATGTGATTTTCTATAGACTAATTGTATTTTTAAAGTGAAAATACGTTGCATTTTAAATTATTGGTAAATCCAGTTATAAACTGACCATAGAATTATAAATCCCGCATCCCTTTAACTCATTGATTCCGTTATATTTGGCTGCGGTTGAGATTTGAGATATAAAAAATTCCAGGTTTTATTTTTAAAAATTGCTGTCATCAACCTGTCGCAGAATTTGAGTTTTGTTTTATTCCATATTTTAAGACTTTTTGCTGAATTTCATTAAAATGGCTTTACGTGTTGCATCTTCTGCTTTTAGAAATTTCATAAATTCCTTAACCGAGTTTTTTCTGCTTTTCTATTTTCGTAAAGCGCGTTTTCTAAAAACGAGTTTATTGTATGCATCAGGTCAACACAGCACAGGTCACAGAGTTCCCGTTTCCCTTGCATATTTGCTGTTAGCTTAAAACCCATGTTTTCTGAAAACAGTGACGATTTCTTAGATGATTTCTTAGATGAGATATGAGATAGCTATAAGTGGTTGGAATGAACTCCCCCATGAAATTAAACAGTGCCGTTCATTGGGTCTATTTAAAAACAAACTTAAAACATTCCTTCTCAATAAACAAAAATCTAGGTTAAAAATTGATTAGTACGTATTTAGTATTATGGTTCGGCCCGTTGTAATTAGGAATAGGCTTTAAACTCAAAAATTAACAAAGAACGAACTGAGGTAAAAAAAAGTACTTACCCATTGCTAAATCATATCATCTACAGCTCAAGGCACTAAATCCCATTTACGGGTATGTCTTTGGCTTTGTTATAGTGTAAGAATGTCTATGTATGTGTAATACGGTTGGTTCTAAATACATAAATAAATAGATATTCATGTATGTCTTGAATTTAAACTGGACAATAGCAAAGAACATCTTTGAACGTTTCTGTGCGTATTCCTGATTCCCATTAACAGCCAGCGAAGTATGCTGGACCTATTGATTTTTTCTTATATTTCTGTAGGTTGATTCGTTAGGGAGAAGGCTAATGGAGAGAGACAAGAGAGATTTGGAACCAAGTCAAGGAGGAAAGAGACGCTTGGCTTTCTCCGCTCAAGGCAGTTGGTGTTAGCATAGCCTAGACATAGACAAGAAGACATCCTTTGTATCTCCACTAACGAACCACGGTCCAGAAGAGCTCTTGCTTACCCGCACAGGTGGAAAGGTGACAAATTCCGACGAGGAGCGTCAGAAGTGGAGCCCATTGAGCCGGAATCCGCCTTCTCCCTTTGATCTGTCCCTTGGCCTTGGGTCTTCGTCGACGTAGAATGTACTCGAGCAGAATCTCCTGGAGCATCTTGAGGCACACTCAACACCCGCACACACGAACCCTGATCTTCTAATGGTATTAAAGCCCCGATTGAGTTAGAAAACAATCACAGTCGCTTGATGAGACTCTGCTGCTGGGATGTTGTTGCTAGACGCGGGACGAAGACGAGGTCCGTTGGGCATGACGTAGAAGGATTGGGAATATTTAAGCTTGTCTCTTCCTAATTAGCACCCACTCCACTCATGAATATTCAGAGCTTGACAACCCACTGTCACTTGACACAGGGAGAACAGAGATCCCAATAATGTCTTGAGGTCCTGTGTCGCTTCCGAGGAGGTGGACTCGATTATGCGGATATTAGGACCTTCTTCTGCACAAGTACATTTTGGTTAAGGTACTCAGCTTGACATGACTGGATGTGAAAGAGAGGTTGTTGGGGAGTAAATAGGATTAGCATTTAGAAGGCGTGTGCGGAGAGAAGACGGGTGACTCGCGTGAGGAAACATGGCAGAGTAGCATGTCCTCTCATGTCCTTCCTCCGTGTCATTCTTGAGTACAGAATTTCCATATTCAGACATGCACCCAATATCCCAGCCTTCTCAGCACACAAAAAAAGAACAAGCCCTTGTTTTGACGACCAAGGATCTTCAACACGACTAACAAGATCTTCTCGTGTCAGAAAAGTTTCTCCAAAGTGGAATGGCTGTAGTATGTAGTTCGAAGAAGTGAGACGGCTTTCTGGATTCTACAGAGAAAGTAGCGGGTGAAACCCGCCAACAGACCGAATTGTTTTGTCTCTACGTTCAAGTCAAACAAAAAGTAGATATTTGAAAAAATTCAACCACAAAATGGTTACAAATTAATTTTACGAAGATTGTGCGTTTAAAAAGCTAATTCCAGGTTCAATTTCAGCACTTTTATTGAAACAGGTTATACGCTATCTAATTTTATTCACGCAAATTCAACTCAGAAATTCGGGATTCGGTCAATTTATATTTTTTTTAAACTTTTTTTGTAAATATTTTTTAAATGAATAAAATACGGTCAACTTGACTTGAACTGGTGTAAAAGCAATGCGAGTAGTTAGCCGTACCTAATGTCGGATGCGGCTTTTGCCAATTTCAATGCAGCTCAGAAAAATGAGGGCTCACTCTGTTCCAGTCTGGTTGCATGGAATAAGTTTGAGGTGAGATATTGGCACAGTTTACTTTTATGGAAATAATCTTCAGATCCACTCCACTTCCGACAATCTTCTTCTTCCACCGCTGCTTTTCCACACAGCTCAGCTTACGAAGCGTTAGGCCATCAAAACTCACTTTCACTCTCTTCTTTCAGTCTCTCCAGCAGAAGATCCAACTTGTAGTCAAGGCAGAAGACAGGCAAGTAGTTTTCTGGAATCCAGATTTCCTTAGACTTGGTCCTGTAGGTGAAAAGAGCAATGATTTAGAGCAAAGGTCAAACGCTATCTCTTTATTTTATAGCCGAGCTTCAAGTGTACAAAGTAAAGACGCTTCCACCACAAGTCTTCCCACATACTTATCCTCCTCTGCAAATGGCATCACTTCATAATATCTCAAAATCTAATGCACACCACTTGCCATATTTCTACTTCAGACTTTCTCTGCATATTAAGTGCAACTGCTACTTAAAGGTCACCTGCAGGCTCAATATTTTATAGCCTTTTAATGATAGGTTTCGGTTGACTACTACGGTATTCGATTCACTGCGATCTGTGACATTCTGCCTTATGTAAAAGTTCATATATCCAATTCAGCAACGCACGTTGTCTTCGACACTTTAGGTATTAAGAAGACTGACTAAAATTGTTAATTATATTAACTACTTAACAGAAACTGAGACCCCAATTGAATGGCTGAATGGTTTAAAACTTGCTATAAGCCGCTCTGACTACACGTGATTTCCCTTTTTCAAGTTTTTTAAGTTTTCACATATTTAAACAAATAAAATACATTGAACACATGCCAAACAAAATTGGAGATTCTGAGAAGAACATTTGAATAAGCTTTGGTATTTGGATGAATAGACGATATACTTTCCATATTCTGAAAACCCATGAAAAGTTGAGTCAGAACTTTGATTAAGTGCATCGAAGAATGAATGGAAGCAGTAAGAAGGAAGTTTATGAGTTTCAGCTCACCAATCTAAGAGGATAGAGACAAACTACCAAGACTTGGTTAAGTGTAACTAGAGTAGAATTTCTAGGAATATGGTTAATTCTAGGATAAAAAAAAAAACGTGAAGCAAAACTTCAAAAGCTGCAACATTCAACTAAAAAAGAGTGTATGAAAAAAAATAAGCTGAGCTATAAAATAAAATAAGCCTCATGCTTCTCCAACATAAGCCTCTCTCCCTCGTTTCCTAATTCCACTTTCTCCACTCCGCTTTCACTCCATTCAATACTCTCTTCTTATCAACTCATCAAACCTTAGTCATTATCCAACTCGACACTCGACCAGCTTGACCCAACCCTAATCCGAGATAGACTTCGATTCAGCGAACCATCAAAAACTAACCTAAAGCCTGAATCTTTTCTTGAAATCTATGAAAACCTAGGATCTTACTTAAATATGGATTATGGATTCATAAATCCTCACCTTGACGACCATTGGCTGGATTCTAAAAGGTCCATAATTGAGGCTAGCAAGTCCTGTCCTGTCAACTCAACCCAACCAGCACACAAGTAGTCCCTAAGCACCCTCCACAAGTGCTTTCTTTTTCTCCCTTATTAGACCCAACCCAAAGAGCATAAGGACCAAATCAGACGAAATGAAATCAACACATAAAAGACATCCGCACACTGAGCTGGAAAAGAAGAAAGTTTTTCACTTTTCTCTCATTATGAGCCCGGGAGAAAGGCAGGAGCTCAGAGGGATAAAGAGACTTTAACTCAGACTGGGAAATATAGGAAAGTCCTTTGACAAATGGACGGGACGACAGAGCTCCTCTATTTGTTCTCTCACACAAAGAAAGGAAGTCATCAAAACCAAGAAAAGGGAGCTTCATTGTTTCCCAACTAGAACTCACAAGTCATCCCGTTCTCTTTCTCCTCATCCTAAGTGCAACTTCGTGTGAAAGAAAGGCTTTCCTAGTGAGAAAATAATGAAAACAATCTATTTCCCTTGAAACACAACCAACCAGAAGGTTTATCCAACCAACAAATACTAATGTAAAACGCTTAGCCAAAAGATTCGACCGAGAAAGGCATCCCTTCTTATCCAGTCCCAATTACAATATCCAAGATCCGCTGCAATTCGTCTAAAAATCTGTAGACATCAGAATGCTTTCAATTTCCATTTTTCCTTTCTATTTGGCATCGTACAAATATATAATACTATACATATAATGTTGCACTTTAAAGTGCTTTATCTAATATACGTACGCCCAATCGACTTTTTATTTTATTAAGTACCCGAGACAGACATGCTGAACCGCAAACTGTAAATTATTCATAACGATACATGCACGTATTTAAAATTTGAAGGCAAATGTAAATAGTTTTTGCGAGACGAGAGACGACGGTCTATGAACATTAGCTTTTTCTTTTCTTCCGCTATATGTTATTAGTATGCAAATTTAAAGAATTCGGAGCAATTGTATTGTAATGAGTCGCTTTCAGGCTGGGCAAAATATACATTAGGCAGGAAATACAAAATGGAAAAGTCGTACATGGAGACGCTTCCTTCTTGACTGTCCACAAAGTGGGTTCAAGGAGGGAGAGGCGGTCATATCATTATATTTAATTAGGCACTTACGAGTAGTTCAAACTTCCAGCAAAAACTCTGACTCTATTGTATTGAGATGAGACAGATACATGATTACGTAAAACAATTCCTGTCACATTATTCTGTATTATGTCGCAGTGATCTTTGCCATATTCCAGATTTGCCAAACCATACTGGGGATCAGGGATGTCAAGTCTACTGGGACTGGGACTGGACATAGACACGAAGCAGAATTTTCAGAGACGACGAGTTTTGCATGATAAATACCCAAACAAGTTACTTAGTTCGAGATGATAAAATATGCAATAGATGTAAATCAACTAATGGTGTCAACGAACACAAGAACGACACTAAAGTCCCGCCCTAAATTTTGAATATGTACTTACGTATCTTCGCTATGTTCGTCTGCATTTAAATTCCTGCAATCCTGCAATGAAGACCAGAACTTGAGTTTTTCTTTGGATTTAAAAAATAACATCTTGAACGGACGTTTGTTCCAGGTGGCCATTACGAAAATACATAATTCAAACAACTCAACTCTAATAACTCCCGTCTTACATGTAAATCCATCTGCATATTTTATATATAAT
Source organism: Ceratophysella granulata (assembly GCA_034694905.1). NCBI lineage: Eukaryota > Metazoa > Arthropoda > Collembola > Poduromorpha > Hypogastruridae > Ceratophysella > Ceratophysella granulata. The sequence continues at coordinate 9,388 of JAQFYU010001028.1, read as the reverse complement.
TTAATTCATTAAAGCAACACCTGCAGTAGTTCCGTGTTGCTGTGTTTGTGTACTTAATTGAAAATCATATTTCTGCATATATATTTTCTGTATGAAAGCTACACAACACACGAGACACGAGTAAGTAGTGGATTTTTGTTTATGAACACAAACTTGGAGACATACATACATACATATACATACATACATATGAGATGAGGAGATACAGTGAACGCCATCAATCAAATTTTGATTGATGAACCTCGACGTCCAGCTCCAGGCTTTTCTACAGCATAACCAAGTTACTACTAAACTCATGTGAGTGTGAATATTTCGAGTAGAACCAAATTGCACGCTACATGCGAGTGTTTAATTGAATTATGTTGTTACATGTGATTCATTCGGACGTCTGCGTTTCCCTTGAGCCTCCTGGCTTTTTAAATGTATACTTTCGGTAACTGTATAATAGTATTTGCACGGTTAACTTTGATAGCGAATTTGCAGAGTGCTGATTGAATAGCGCATCTGATTTGTGTTGTATGTCGTATGTACTTCATGCTAATTAACAGTTTGTCGCTTTGACATTTGGAAAAACTTTAGCAAATTGAAAAATATTCGTCCAATCACCGGTAAGTGCGTGTCTCTCCGTCTGGTCAAAGTTATGCAAGTTTGTTCGGAGTTTGAGTTTTAAGTTTTTAACCCAATCAAGCAAGCCCTGGTTTACTTTCTTCCGGAGAACCTCATGCAGAACAAACACAGATCGTTCAGATGTTCGTTGCTCTCTGAAACCTAGTAGTTTGAGTTGATTTTTTGGCGACTTTACTTTTTCTGTATTTGATGAACTAATTGTCCCAATCAATAAGAACGTAGGAGTCTGTACTGTCACACAGAAGCAGAAGGTGTTATCTTCGCTTAGCTAGCAGTAAAGTATTTTTGCGTAAGCTCGACTCCAAGTCTCAAATCTCAACTCCACTCATTCCATTCAGAATTTGAAACCACCTTTTATCTAACCTTGAGCTTTTTTTTTGTGACTTACAACAGAAGCAGACACGGTGCGAAAACTTATTTATGAGATTACTAATATCCTTGAAGATAGAATGAATTACAATACTGTTGCGACAGAAAGGCTATATATAGCTAATGATGATAGATAAGCCACATTCTGAGCTCTATGTATTGGGATTGGGACTCTGGGGTTGACAGACGACAGGACATTATTGCTGTGTTCTTCTGCTTCTGATGGAACAGAGAATATTAAGTCAGCATCCTTAAATAAATACACGATGAGTTGTAATAGTTTCACGTGCTTAAAGTCCTTTAGTACTCTGGGCACAAATGTGGAAAGGATTACCTTTAGTGTCAAGAACTTTGAGAAACTCTAAAGCGCATGTATTAGATTTATAGAGGATTAATAGGAAGACAATATCCAAAGCATTGACACTGTTCATCTCTGTAATCTTGATAATCTTATCAAAATTCTAAAATTAACAGATGGATTCTTAAAAATTCTTAAAATAGATTTGATTCAAAACTGAACTCCGTGTCTCAATTGATTTATCAACGTCTGTCTCAGGGCTTATGTGATCGCAGATCGCATTGTCTGTCCGTCTGTCCGTCTGTCACATCCTTAGAAACGCAGAGCGCGCATTACTACCTGTATTATAAGAAAACTTACGTTCCAAATTTTTTGGCATTCGGATTGTCTTTCAAAATCATGAAAAACTTTCCACTTTCCACTCACCCTTAACATTAGGCAAGTTTAAACTGGAATTGGAAATTATGTTGTACTTAAACAAGAAAATTTGGGTATTATATTACGGTCATTGGTCATCGGTCATCGGTCATCTCAAATCTCAATGCTGTTTTATTGGAAGCTGAATTTTTATTTTTCGATTAATACGACCCAATTGAATACAGAATAATAAAGTTATTGTTTTGCTTTTGATATTGAAGTGCACAATAGTGCAGTGCCGTGCCACTACTAGTGACGAACATTGGGACAAAAGAAAGTGGAAGAAACGAGTTTGAGGAACTAGAAAAAAAATTAATAAAATAGTCCTAAATAATAATTTCGTATGACAGATTGAGACCAGTAAACTGAACCTTAATCGAAACTCGAAACCATTGAGTTTCACCTGAATTTGGAAGTATTAAACAGGAAACAGAATTTTCCCCCTAATGCAAATCAGCTGAGCCAGCACCTACTAGATTTGGTCCGCTCTGCGTCGGTAATCTAGAAGGTGCTGGCTGAGCCCATCAAGTGGCGTCAAATCAACTGACAACTCGTCAGGAAGGAGGAAAGTGGTGAACTGAACTCTTTTACTGATTTTATTAATAATGATGACGGCTTAATTTCGTTTGTGGTCAAAATCAAGTCTTCACCCTTTCCTTCCTACCAACTTGTTGCATTTCTAATTCTCCAACTGACAGGTTCGTCGTCGGCTGCTTCAACCCGCCTCCATAGTTTGTTTTAAATTTTACATGTAAATTGTACAAGTACTAATGGCCAAGTCACTACTTATTGATTTGTAGAGTTTTAGGGTTTAGCCCATTATCTCTTCGATGTTTGTGTCAGTAACTGAGTCAAACCAGTCAAACAGATAGCACATGTATAATTACTAGCGGTTGCGCCGACAAAAAGATGTGTCTCTTGATTTGGCCTGTCTATCTGTCATTCGCTTGTACAAATTGATAGTTGAACCAGCTGAGACTAGCTCTTTTTGACACAGGATTCCACCCGATGATGATCCATTTAATTTTAACTTCAAATTTTAAAAACACGAAGATAAATTAATAAGGTTAAGCTTGAAATAGAAACGGCAATCAGGAGGTATTTTTGTTGTTTACCACTACTTACTGCAAACAAAATCACAAATTCCCATTCAATGCAAATTATTAACGCATGTATGGAAAGAACTTATGCGGCTTTCAAATTAGATTAGATAGCTCAATTTAAGTTCGTTTAAAAGATGACATTTGTTCGAAAATTCGTGTTACTTTTGCTTTTTTTAGGCTGGAAGCTGGAGTTTGAAAGTGGACACGGTTTCCGGAATGCTAACGAGCGCCTCCAGGTGACAAAATAAGAGAGACATTCCCAAATTGGGAATTTCGAACATCTGCTATCTCGTACATTTGCAATAGCCAAAACCAACTATTGATTCTTCCAGTACTTAAATATTGGAGAATGCATGATCAATTATTCAGTTTGTTAGAAGACTGTTGTTGTGGACCGAGGGAGAGGCAGAGCACTTAGAATCTTTCACTAGTGTTAACGGATGAATTGTACATGTTCTGTAATTAAGGTTTGAGGTTTGAATGTACAAAATACAATAATAATTGATGGGGATGGGTCCTTCTTGGTCCTTGATTTAAACATTTAGAGGAATGAATGGCTATAACTGCAATCCAGAAACTCCAGCTATGTGTTATATTGTATTTAGCAGCTAAAGCTTGCGTGCGTGCTGTGTAGCCTTTGTACAATAATGCCTACTTGCAGCCTGAATTCGAACAAAATTGTGTTTAACCCGCACCTGCACGCTGGACGGGCGTAGTATTTCTTAAATAGCAGCAGGAGCATTGTGTTTGTAAATATTTGAGCTAAACAGAGCCTTCAATTCCAATGAATTTTAAATTACAAGTTAACAATGAAATATAAGCCCTATTCCCTGTTTCAATTTGAATTTTATTGGCTTCTTCTGAAAAGTATGTACCAGCCAGGCAATTTCGTACATTGCTCGGTCTCCGCCATGCATACTTCCTTATCTGTTTAAATCATGAAAGCCCCATGTGTTATGGTATAATGCTAATCCCATCTAATGCGAATAAATAGCTCAAGAGAAACCCGTGGTGCTCAATGTACACATACATCCCTAATGCCCCACTATCCATTAATTAAATCAGCCCTGAAAGGATGCAGACCGTTTACTGGAATTCGGTAACAGGTTGCCAATTTCAATTAAGAGCGCAAGATAAGGTATTCTGTGCGTTCCGCACTCGAACACTAGAGAAGATTCAATTTAAATCTCCAGCTCATCTTCATCTTCATTAAAAGACTCCAAATTCAAATTAACTAACCTGTTCAAATGCAAGGTCGCAGAAGTGTACAGACAAGACACGAAGGTCGCTCTTCACTTTAGTGATACAGTTCAGAAGATCAGAAGATGTAGAACCTCCTATTCTCTAAAGTCGATTCTAGTATGTGGATCTTGGCTCCGCTAGAATCGATGGTTTGGCTTTCGTTAGCACCTGCCACATGCGTCTCATGTTCGACAGATAGAAGCTAAATATAGATTCATTACTTACGAGAGACCCATCAAACCAACTACTGCCAGGTAATCTGTGCTCAGTTTGCCTTTTCGAAATGAATACAGCCATAGACGTCAAGACAAATACAAACCTCGAGTATCAAGTAGGAAACGGAAACATGAAAATATACTTTGAACAAGTTGTTTGTTCCTAGTTTAGGGAAAAGGTCGATTACACTTCCGTAGTTCAATCGTTCTACAGGTAAATAATTGTCACCGATACCGATACCGACTGCATAACAGGTTTTCAGAATTCGATTTCGATATTTACACTTTTGAAACTATTTCCGCCATTTTAGTTGGAATTTCTAACGTCGGAGCAAAAGTTGCATCTCAATTCTCGGAATGCCTTGCCTACCACTATCTATGTAGTGTAGCAATAGAATTAGATCAACCTGACGGGCCGAAGCCGAACCTGATGCAATTTGACCTGACGAACAAAAACAACGAGTGTCATGGCAACAGTACTAACTGAGTCTATTTTGGTCTTCACTCTGCACAGCCAGTAAACAAACTATTGTCAAGGTACCCTGCACAGAAGCAGATAGTACTCTGAGCTGAGAGATAGTACTACTGCAAGCAAAAACTTGGAAAATGACGAGGAAATTGAGGTAAGGAACTGAATTTCCAATTACCCCTTGGAGCTAGTGGTGTCATTAGCTTGGAACGTGGATAAGGACGTATAAGCTCCTATCGCAATATTCGTAAGAATAGGAGCAATGGTATTTGTTATATCATTCACCATTCAGCACCTTACGTCGTCATCACCTATTCAGTTCATGTCTCACTTGGAAGAAGTCCTGAGCACAAAGCACAACATCTTGCCAGCATAATGGAGACGCCTAGCTCGGCGTTTGACTTGAGCGTCGAGATTAAAAGTACACGAACTGAGGGAAGTAGGTAGGCAAGAACGGCAGAGTCCATATATAGACAAAAATAAGAAGTTGAGTGGGAAGATGACGATAACACGAGGAGTGAGTGAGATTAAACTCGAGTCTTCAGACCCTGCTCCGTATTGTTGTGTCTTGTTGGTCTTGTTGACTCAGTGCCTTATAGAGCCTTTAGCAAAGAGTCCAACCTCTTCAGAAGAACCAAATAGAAAACGAGGATGATTATTAGCCTTCACTTTCGATAAACACCCCGATAAACAGAGCAATACTACTGAAAGCACGTATTTGTTTCAATTATGATCTCTGGCTGGACTGAGGAATGGCGAACAAAACCGCAACTGATGACCGAGTTCTCGTAGACCGACGTTGCAAGATCTGTGGAAGATGGAACCAAAGAAGCAACGGAAGATTAATGGACTTATAATATAAATGTCAATATGCGTCATGGAGCCCAGAGTATTAAAATAGCTACAAAGGTGAAGGAGTCTTAAGTCGTAGCAGACAAAGGGATTAGTATTCTGTGGAAAGAGTTGGAAGATGATGAAAGGATGAAGGACAATAGATGCTGAATAAATTTTAAAGTGCTCAGCGTTCCACTCAACCAAAAAAGTATTGTAGGTAGGTATGTATTAATTCAATAGGTAAACACAACTAACAAGCGCACACAAGCATCCCTCACTTTTCAAATCTCACTCTATAACACCGCACCGGTTGATAAATATTTAGATCTCAATGGAATGCACCCCCTGATATCCTTAAACGTTACCCACGGCTCTACCTCGCTTGGCGACAGTTGGGTGGAGCATTAGGTCAAAATTGGGAGGAGACAAGCCAGATTTAGGTTGGAATTACTAAGTTATTATTTTATATTCATTAAGTTTTGATTAATTGGGTCAGGTCAGCTTAGACTAGTTTTGTTTAATCAGTGTTCAAAAAGGTTAGGTCACGTCACTAGATACAATAGTACGACCTTTCTTTCACAATTGAATTCAACCCAGCCGCAGGCCAAACCTAGACGAACTTTTTGATTGTCACACAGCAACAGCAATAGCACAGCAATCAACATTTTAGCTAACAACATTATTTTTTGTCAAAAAATTGTCTGAGAATCGCTTTAGCTTAGCGGTAGCATGAAGTGTAGTAGCCAACAGCTACAGCTACGTTTTAAGCTACTTATGCTTTTATGACGATGCGTATAATATGCTTATCCAGTAGAGATTCGCCGAGAGCGTTTCGCATAGTGTTAGAGCCTTGCTTGCGCCATCCCAGGCCCAAAAATAGTTACTTTGGTACATTTTAACACAGAACTATCTACAATAAAAATAGGTTTTTCTATTGTCTAAACATTTGAATACGGCATGGGCATATGGCATACAGTTACAGGTTAGAGCTGACAGCGCATCAGACAAACTTGTCCACAGTCACAGTCAATTCAAGTCACACGCATTTACCAAAATACTGCCAAAATTTAACGACTAATTGCAAGCAACAAATTACAAATGATGCGTTCCAGTCATATCGGTCCGTAATAATTCATAGATTTCGTCCTTCACCTCAGAATGTAAAATGTAAACCGATGAACCAATTGACTTGCAACTTGGCAACTCTTTGTGAGCCGCACTGACTTTACTGACAAAACAACATAATTTTTTTTTGCATCCGTATCTACATGTCTAGTCTGAGTACATATATACATATATATTTATAGAACATATAATTCGGGTGTCTCGGACCAAAGAGCCATTTAATTGTGTTATCCGTGTATGATTCTTAGAACTTACCTTATGGAAGAATGAATTGATTGTGGTTCTGTTGTGTGTGTGCTTTGACTCTAATTAATTAGTTTGTTCTTCGGTTCTGCCTTCTGCCAGACAACTGTAAACAGGAGTCACTTTTACAAGGATGATACGATACACGATATGCAACAATTCGCAACACCCTTCACTTTCACTGATTTAGTATAGTGTTTGGTGACGAGTGACGGAAGGACACTATGTTGTGCAGAAAAGCGAGGAGATGCGGACCGTGTGTCACCAGGCTGAGTGTTGGCTTCAAACTGGACACATTCCTGGGAATATTTTGGGTTTTGTGAGAATTCCTTTGGGCAGAAGAGGATCGGATGGAGGAACTGTGAACTGAACTTCTGGCGTGGACTGGCAACAAGTTGTTTTTTGTGCTTCTGCCTTCTGATGTCTGATGCCGCCCAGTCCGTGTCAAGTCAAGTCAACCCAGAATCCTCTTCTGCTCAAGAAACGCAACTTTGTTGATGGCAGTAGTAGTAGTACAGTGGGTTAGTTAGTGGAGGTTAGGTTACGATACGAAACGACAGCTCAGGATTTGGTTGAGAACTGATGACGCTCAACTTCAGTTCAGCTCTTGCCTGCTCACTGCCTATCTCCACTCTGAGAGAACGATAATGTTTTCCACTTTCGGCTCTGTACTTTGTGTATTACTACTATTGCGTGTAATACTTGAGTGGGTAAACTGGATGCATGTGTTGGTGTTCCGTCCTGTTGAATGGAATCCCTATCCCCGACCCAAGCCTGGAAAGCCCCGAACCTTGCAGTGCATTTTCAAATGCCTCGGCTAAGGTGCGAGAACACTATTAAACTCAAGTCAGTTTTAGTTTAGCACGTATTACGTAACACTACGTTCCATCGTAAATATAACCAACGTACAATAATAAGCAAGGTTTAACATTAAGTTCTATGAATGGCCGTTTAACGGCAAATGACATACGTTTTGGTCAGCCTAGGCACGTCTTAATTTCTTAAAAACAGTATAAGCGTCCGGGGTCCTAAAATGAATTCTAAAAACAATATTAAATCGGTTTTATCTATGTATGTAGGTAGGTATATGTATTCTGATTTTAAATCTTGGTTTAATTAAACTATTTAAATTGTTGATGAGCGATAACACCGCGCGTTTTGATATTTACTTCTACATAAGACAAGAATTCAAAATTTAAATATCTTGCAGTAATAAAAATCACTAAAAACTATAAATTACACCTAGTTGTCTTTGATGAAAGTCTCAAGAAAATATAATTATCAAAATAAGACGACTGACAAAAACTTTCAGGTTTTAACGCTTAAAATGCTAAAAACGTGTAAAACTGTCTACTTCTTAGAGTACAAAATATGGCAAGTTGACTTGACGTATTTCTTACTCTAAGATCTACTTATTATATGCGTCTATTTTCTATAAAAAAATGCAAAGCTGAAAAGGCCAAGTTTTAAAACTTTAAATCGTTAAATCCCCATTGATTGGCCTACGGTATGTGAAAGATTCCTGATTTTATTTTATTAAACTTGAAATGTTGCATGTAAACGATAAATTGGTTCAATAAAAAAATTCCAGTTAATCGAACGAAGATAATGCTTTCAGAATGAGAATCAAATATCGCATAAGCATAAGGATAGTTCACAGTTCTTCAAGAAATTCATAAATAAGTATGCAAAACCTTAGAACTAACCTTGATGATAGTAAAATTCACTTTTATACTGTACTTTCATTTCAAGTGTGCTTCAGTACTTCCAAATTCTTAACGCCATTGATGAATTCTAGTCTGGCGTATCATCCAGTGTCCGGCTTAGGTCATGTCATGTCAAATAAGTCTTCCAGATACAACATACAACGTCAACATAATGTGACACAAATTAGCTTACTTTTCATTATCAGGTTTCCTTTTGAGTTTTGTGTTTTACTTGTGTCATGAAGGTCTCCGTACTTAATGCGTGTTGGGGTCATGGCAAAGCATTTTACAAACAGTGCTAGTTTAGCGTTGCGGATTTGTGGAGTTGATCTGTTTGAAAACTCAGTTCAGCATTGCTGTTTTCATATTCCTAAAGAAGTGATCTGCATCCTGAAGATAATAGAAAATAGGTCGATTGTCAGCTGTAATGTGAGGTTGTTTACGTTACGCATAATAACAGATGATAGCACAAAGTGTCATTCTATGCAACAGCAGAATCACCATTATGGTTTTTACAAGTCCACCAGAGCTGAATCTGAGATTTATTTACTGTGCAACATTAGATTGTTGTTTACTTTAACTATCGTTCGACTTCTAAATCTTTAGCTAAATTAAATTAAATGAGTTAACTTTAAGCGTGACACGAAACACTCGACTGACTTGACTACCCATACCATGGAGTACAGGGTAGTTAGCACATCCTTGTCGATATGCTAACACAATGTTGATTGGGATACTAA
>JAQFYU010001027.1:0-16991 GCA_034694905.1 Ceratophysella granulata | reverse complement strand
CCATTGCAGAAAACCGCAAGGCTCTACGATTTGAATTGATTGAGAAGTGTCAATTTCCCCAAATCAGTGATTATTTCATGGTTGGGTGAAGTTAGCCTTTGAAGGACGGCGTGGTTATGACTGAGAGAATGAAGAGAAAAGTGAGCGTGCTGACCAATATATGCTAGCTTCACCTAGCCAGCCCGGCGCTGGACCTCACCCTTAAGGGCCAGGTTGACGTTTGGGCTGGCTAGGCAAAGCTAGCTCATATCGGACAGCACGCTCTTTTTCTCTTCATTTTCTCACTCACAACAACGCCGTCCTTCAAGGCTAACTTCACCCAGCCGCAAAATAATCACTGTTGATAGTGGGTTGGGAAAATTGTATCTCCTCAGTAAATACTGATCGCAGAGTCATGGGATTTGTTGGAATGGACTGAGAAAGAACCAATCCACATGCAAGTGTCAATAGTTTCTTAATTTATGATTCATGGTCTATTATATTCCTGCCCAAAGTTGTGTATGAATTCAGTCAACTTTGGGCAGTAATAAAATAGACCAGGAATCATTAATCAAGAAACTACTGACACTTGCATGTGGATTGGTTCTTTCTCAGTCAATTCCAACAAACCCCATGACTCTACGATCAGTATTCACTGAGAAGATACAATTTTCCCAACTCAATTCCTTATGAAGGTGTTTAACATGCAGCCCGAACGTCAACCTGACCCTTAAGGTAGATTCTTCATTTTTTATTTTCTTCTTTCCATCTCAAGATAGTTTTTAGTGAGGGGTGAGATTGCCATTGAAACCCCATATGAAATTTGTTACAGAGATTATACAAATACAAATACAAATACTAATACTTCAACCCGCTTAAACTATATACTACAAAGTGGTTTACCGATTCACTTATGCACCAGATGTATTTGATCGTTTTGTGTATACCTACGTGTAAGCCTCTTGTGTTTGGCATGGGCCCGCCAATATTTATATTGCAAAACCCACAAAAAAAACGAAGTCCCGGAAATTGCTTTATAACTTCTAAATTCAGCAGCTGGTCCCCATAAATCCCGAAATGCTATGTGCTTCAGAAATATAAATTCTATGAATTAAGAACTAAAAAACTTGTTTTCAAATGATCCGGTCGCAAACACTGTTTCATTTATCTATCAGGTCTTTTCGAGTTAAATACAATAAGTTCAAAAATGTAGATCAGCAATACGAAACCAGATTATCTAATTAATATCAAAATTACCACCCAACAGCGCTTTATGGCTATTCCACATTCAAGTTTACAGCTTAGATAAATCACATTTGTAAAGCTCACTACCAGAAAACGTTAAAAAGGCACAAAGAAGTAATACTTTTTAGAATTACCTATTTCTATGATTCCTTGTTAAGCAATCAGAACGTTTTTGTGTAATATGTATGTACAAGGTTTGACTTTTGGTAATTAAAATAAAATAAACAAACCAATAAGTCACAACATTGTTGTGAACACATAGGTCAACTAAAAAATATATAAATGCGTGTCCTTGTCCTTGTGAGTCAAAATTATTGATACTTTGTCACTACCATGTGAATCTTCTAAACGTGAGATTGGACTATCCTTAGAAATCCCAAATGTCTCATTCATCAAGCTCCACTTACCTTGTCAATGAGATGAAAACGAAGAGCCACCCGATTCCGATGTGTGGAGAAAGCAGTGAAGGAGACGAAGCCAATGAAGGCGAAGTAGAAGAAGAAGATGAGGCTGCAGATGAGAAGAGGCTTTCTCCAGGCTGTGACCGACCGCGTGCTCCTTGTTTCACTCACTCGTCGACTCTCTTCAGGCCGGAAACGACTTTTGGCTGAGCCAAGGCCGCTATTGTTATTAGGAGTTGACCAATTGGTTCTTGGTGACCTGCAGCAGGTCCGAAGGTACCAGCAGCAGAAACAGATTTTCTGGCTCAAGTAGAACCTCAACTTCCTTCTCATAGTTTCGTCATTGAAGCCAAGTTCGGTCCGACGTTCGTTCTCTGGAACTTGTTTCTCTGCCCAAGTTGTCAAAGATGTAATGAAGTGAGTGACGGACAGTTGGAGTCAGTGGAACGGGAGACGTGGAACTGGTTCGGGAACCGGGGTTCCGGCCCAATATCAAATATTAATGTTTCGGTCCGACTTCTAGCTTCAGCTCGACCCAACTCAGTCTTCCCAACTGATCTCGAAACGAGGAAAGAAGGATTTCAAAAGGACCTCAAATTCAAGAACCTGCGTGCGAGCAAGAACACGGCACTTGTCTTCCTCCGAAAATACTTTCCCCTCGCCTCTTCTCCTGTCTCGCTCTCTCTACGCTGGAAACTTGGGCTAAAGTAAGCATCTACTCCCATAACCACCTTCAACAACCTCGTCTGCATCTTTCTCCATATTAATTCAAGTATCCAGTTGGACATGGCTCGTTAGGATTTTATCAGAACAGCTCTTCAATATTCTAAATTCTATTTAAAGGCAAGTTAGAATGTTGGAGGAAAGTTATATGAAGAAACGGAGTTGTTATGTGGAGGTTTTTATAATTCTTGTTGAAAGTTGAAAGTCCAAATTGAAATTTAATTTGGCATGCTTCCCGGAATGCCTAGCGCTGTACAAGCCTATGGATCATTTCCAGAGATTTGGCGTACCCAATCGGCTAGTGTAAGCTATAGCCTGATACTGAAAACTGAACCTCCTCAGTAAATACTGATTTTAGAGTTTCAAGGTTTTTTGCAACATACTGAGAAAGAACCAATCTCCAACTTCATCCCACAGCTTTTTGATTAGTTCTCACTGAAAATAGTTTTTTGCTGCTCAAAGGCGTGCCTGGATTCAGTTCAGTCTACTTTGGGCACTAATAACTCTTTTCAGTGCCCACTAAGCAAAATACTGTGAGCTTAAGTTGTAGAATGGTTCCTTCTCAGTCGTTTAAAAAAACCGAGACTACGATCCGAATTGACTTAGGAGATTCAATCGGACTAAAGCCACGCACTAGCCGACTAACTACGCCCAATCTCTGGACATGGACATGATAACCTTTAATAATCATCAATTTGTTGTTATATCGCCAAGAGGCCCACCACGTTGAAAGAAATCCTCTTCTGCTCTAAGCTCCTCCTTTGGGGTTCCGCTATTTGAATACTGTTAATAAATCATGTGACAGCATTTTTGAGCATTTTTGAAAGTGGATATGATTTCCAACATTCGAATATTGTATGCAAAGTGCGAAATGATTTCCGAATGTTGATTTAAGTCTGCACCTTCTGGCAAAAATTACTTAATTTTCACCTAAGTTTGACAACTTAAATTCTGATTTGTTCCTTTCAGTTTTGTTACATTTAATACTGGACCACAAACAACATTGCAATTTGCAGTGCACATGTGCTGTGGAGACAGAGCCTCGATATTTTGATGGTTCTAAGAGACTTCACTGTGTGGACGATTGTATTCTGTATGAGTGCATAGTGCATAAAGGTTCAATAGTCGGACTGACTGGTTCACCGGAATTATTCTTCCGGAATTCAGTCCAAGGAGTAGGCAGATTGACGAAATTGTCGATGATTTTCAGCCAAATCCAGGAAATGGATGTTCCCGAATTGTAAGTTACTTCATAAACGCTTCACTTCAACAAAATGTTCGACAAAGGTAACATAACTTCACAAAACGCTGTGTGAATTGATTTGTTCCTAATGGCGTACTACTGATTTAAACTGAACAAATGCACTCATATATGATTTTTTGTCACAAACAGGAGAGAAACCTAAAAGATGACAATTTAAATGATACTGAAAGTAAACTTACATAGTAGATGGAAATCTAGGTTGCAACGACGTCCATCGTCTACGCGCTCCAATGCAAAAATACAGTCGCATTTGAACTATCATACGATCACAGTATGTGGACCTCACATAAGATTGATGTTGATGGGTTTATTCTCCGCTCAATTTTTCATTTGATTTCTGTCTTCATTTCACGGCTCAAATTGAAGAACTTTTTTAAATTTGTCGAGACCGATTAAGTATCAACTTTTATACCAACGGTTTCTTAATAAAAAAATTCAGGGGCTCGCCGCTGTTTTTTTAACTTAATATCTCAACTATTCACATCAACCTGTTTCCATTCCAATAACCATACGTACCTTAGTAGAGGCCTATTTTAGTGGATGTTTGCATATTTAGCCATATTTGGATGCACATTTTCTATTTTATCTGTATTAGTGTTCTAATTTAAAAATTCAGGGTTTAAATTTGAGCAAGATCTTGTTTTGTAGTTTCAGAAACTGTCACGGCTTGATTTTAATTTAATACCTTTCAAATTTTTTTTGCGTTAAATAATTCGCATTACTGGATTTTCTACAAAGCATAAAGTTTTGGAACCCTTAGTGCTTTCTCTTCTTTGCATAAAAGCTGTTTGTTCGTGTTGCATATTCTGACCTTTTCATTGTATTGTATAAATCTAGCGCTTTTGAGTTCATACGAGCTTTTCCGTATCAATTGTTTACCCAGACAACGGGTCAGGAATCTTGAGCAGGGGCTGCTAGTTGACTGGATGTTTGTAGAGAGACATGCTCGTTTCTGGGAGAACAAGGGAAAGTTCTACTGGTTCTCCTGTGTTGTACGTTGTACGTACATGACTCAACACGCGAGAAGAAGAGCAAACCGTATTTACTTTACGGGAAAACTCTCCGCTTTCACCGGTGAGGAGTATGTAGCGTTAAGTGTTCCGAAAATGAATTATGTAACTTGGTTCACCTGAATTGATAATTCGGTTAGAGGATGCTCTTCTTCCTTCTCAGCCTCCCTTGCTCTCACGGAATCCCAACCTGGGAATTTCCTCAGCGGTCCACCATATCATACCATCCTCAAACTGCTCACCAGCTTTATTGAGCGTGAGGCATTCTAATCAGTTTAGCACTTGGTTAACCAGAATTCATCTGTTCTAGCTCCGTGCTTCCCACTCATCGGAGGGAGCATGATACCGACACGTTATGTAACTCTTAATTTTGACTGAGTGACAATAAACGGCTTAGGCGGATTTAATAAGTATTACAGGATTAAATCATGGAGACAACTAATATCGCTTGGCGTATTTATAGTTTTATCTTGTTCTTGTTCCATTGGTTCCGGATTTCGGACAAAGCACTGAATGAAGTAGTCCGAGTCGACTACCCATATACATACTATCTTTACAATGAGAGCCTGAATCTTCTGGTTTCATTTCAAGTTACAGTTGCTCAGACGGAACACGTAAAAGTTAATGCATTAGTTTTGTGGGCTTGGATTCTGGACGTGAACATGGGACAAGTTGGCTTTCAAGAGGCTTTTAGACTTTCCGACAAAGTAACATTCTTTTCTTCCCCACTCGTATATTGGACACCAGAGTAGAAAACGAGTTCCTCATGGTCCAAACGAGACAGCTGATGGAGCTTGACTGGAACAGAGTGCGTCATTCGAAATTATAATGTCATTTTCAAATCAGTTGTTCCTTTGCTTCACTAGCTATTAGATATCATCATCCAATTTATTGATATAAACGAAGATTAATCAAAATACAAAATATTTGTGTGGTAACGCTGTCAGATAAGATATTTAGGCTTTTACGTATTTCTCGTTCGATTAACTAGTATTTATTTCTTGAATTTAATTAATGCTAGATAAAATAAATAATTAATGAAATAACTAATTAATTAAACTAATAATTATTAGAATATGTCGTATTTCGGTTCCCATCAAATGGACACAAATTCTACATAAATTCTACTAAAACACATAAAACCACTAAATAAATTTCCAATGATATTGTTCGTGGACGGTTTGTATTGCCCAAAAATCAATCCAAGTATAAAATACTTGTTTTGTAAACGGTCGCTTGCAGCAATGAATGGAAAACGAAGAAACCAAAGAAATAAAATATTAACTCTGAAGTTTGAAGTTAAACTTAAATTGAAATTCGAATATGACTTTGATTGGATAATCAGCAGACTGTTTACACTAATATTTTATATTGTTTTCCATATAGTGACTTTGCCGTAAAGGGAAATGCCGCATGTGTGTCCATTGAGTCACCCACAGGCCAAGAGAAGAGCTGTGACCAGACAGTTCAAGTGCAAATTCCCACATCTCCTGTCCACGCATCTTCGTCATCCCCACAAATACCTGCACAGAGGATTAGCTCATGTAACCAAAACTCCTGAGCCCATTGTTTGTGGAGGTTTGGGCAAATACAAAGTTTGGGCTACTACTGTAGATGGGAATCTAATAGATGTCCTCTGACTCCTGCTACATCTTGACTGATAGGGGATTCCCCATCTTGACTAACCGTCCATCTTCCTAATTCCCAATCTGCCCAACTGCAGACACTCAAATGGGATATTTGGCACTTTGCATGGACTTGCCATTTCTTACTGCAGAGGCTGCTGACGCGTAGAGCAGTAGGCAGACGGAGGTTAGCTAGTTGGAGTAATAATGTAGGAGGAGTGTTCTGGATATAGACTGATTCAGTTCGTACCTACACGTACACACATTAGCAAGTAAACACGGATTTCTGTTTGCCACACAGAATGTGCTTAGTTACTCCTTTTATTTAATCATTACGTCATGCTCCAGTCCAGAGCCAGATCCTTGTTCAACACTTTTCCTTCCTCCTCAAATATAACCAAAGCTGGGATTGACATGACATCGGACTCTTCGTCAACCCACAATAGTCCAGCACCCAATCTCCCTCTCCCAGCCCAATTGGGCACTGCTTTTGTCAAGACAACCTGCTTATGCAGGTTATGCCCAACAATTTGTAAATCATAGCATGTTCTGGTTTGCTCAGGCTATGGCAAGTACATCATTTTCCTATTTTAATGAATTTTATATTGAAATTGAAAACTGAAAAGCCAGTTAATTTTGGTCTAAGACACAAATGAGCGTTACCATTTATACTATTTCACAAATATTTTCATCAAAGCATAAGCTTGAAATTGGCAATGTTATGGCTGATTTTGCTTATATACGTGCCACATAGTGTATACGTTTCCAGGGCAGCAGGAGACAATTGGCGTGGAACTCAATTGGAATAGGAAACCACAAAGACGATGCTGGTACTTGGGTTGATTGAGGCTGTTCTGGAGCCCAAAACGGATTTTAATCGAGTTATGGAGAGAATATGGCTGATGAGTTAGTATCCTTTTCTGACATGGAGAGTGCGAGGCGAGGATTGAATGGTGGGATGGTACATGAATTAATTATGGACTCTGGTATGAATGGGAGTGGAAGGTTAAACGGAGATGCAGCTAATCTGAGCCCAGACCCAAGACTTCCATATTTCTGCTTTTCAGCTTAATCGCTTTTCCTCCTTAGATCATGTCATGTGGTCATTCTGCATCAGTCAGACCTCTCAATGAATCAACTCAATCAAAACTTCCTATTGTGATTACGAAAATTCCATTCAAACTATCTTCTCTTATCTCACTCTTGAGTACACACACGTATGGCATGCTTCACTTGTGTATATAAACTTGTTATCCTTTTCCAGGATTTAGGACTTTGGAACACAACAAGGCATCGTGTATTTAGGATATATGCGCTGAACGGATATTCGAAGTTGCTAGTAGCAAGATTCACTAGTTCAAACACTTAAGCAATATTAAGCTAAAGTTCGAACTCAGAACCCACAAAATCAAAACAGATGAAAATAAATACGTTTTCATTGTTTTTTTTAAATGAGCTGCTTAACATAGAGAATTTGTGTTGGTTTCCATTCGACAGCTCGATGTGTTCAGAATAGAGCAATCGATATTTTTGGATATGTCGTTTTACATTTACAAGAAATAGTGAAAATAGAATTAGTTTTGGGCTAAATTCTTTTTATTAGCAGAAATATGATCAAATACAGTCTGTATCAATTTAATTTCTACATACAAAAACAAATATTCTGAAAAATGTAGGTACTTTATAGAGGTTTTTTAAAATCCAGAGATTCTATTTACGAATATGAAATTCAGATGCCCAATCTTATGTGTGTGTCTCCCTTTTCAGGATTAATTGTATTCCATAAACTTGAGCAATTTTTGCAAGGCGCATTTCGATAAGGATGCGAAAGTAGGTATACGCAAGATGAATGTGTAATAAGTTTGTCAATCCGTTCGAAGTAATGTTGCATTTAAAAAGTGGTTCATTATAGTTCATTTTTTGAACCAAAAGCATTTTCTTACCATAAATCAGCAGAACAACAGGGCTTTCCCCAGTTAAAATCCACTTATTTTAGATTTATAAAATTTTGATTTGAGGTCTAAAAATCCTTTAATGGACTCTATTAATTAAATATTATTCCTATAGGATTAATTGCGTGGATTTTGATAAAGATACCTAGATTAAAAAAGGTCCTGCTTACAATATGGTATTTGCTTAGCCACCCCGAATTGCTCACATCGTGAGCTGACTAATGGATCAAACTGCGAAAAACTTGCTTCAAACAACTGTATTCGCTTTGCAATTAATGTCATTCATTTATAATATTCAACTGCAAGTATTAATAAGATGTCAAATATCAAAATATCGCTCAAAACAGTACACACCTGCTACGTAGATGATGTATTTTATGTAGAACCTCGCGGTGAGCCGGTCTGTGCAGTGTATTCTAGAATTCCGAGAGACCCTCTGCCAATATGTAGGTGACCAAATGATATTTGCACTTCTCTGGAACAGTTACTGAGGAATTTCATCTGACACGAGTCCATGTTTGAAGAAGAAGCCTCCAGCCATGGAGATGATGGTGTGATTGTACTTCCTTCTCCCTCTGGACATCTTGGTCCCGAATGATGTTGACAGAGAAAATACATGAATACGGGCAAAAGTCCCACCGACCAATTGTGAAAACTCAACGGTCCCGTGGGAAAATTACACGTACTTTGTATTTATTCAAGGTAAGCAGTAGGCAGAGCTTGAGTCAGGCAGGAGGTGAAAGTCGGGGTCGAGTCGACGAGCGGAATCTCCTTTCACTCTTCTCAGCTCCACTGCGTTGCATCATCTTCCACTCGCTTTTCTGGCTGGAGAAGGAACATTAATAAATAAATAGGAGCGTGGGCAGGACACTGGGCTTCCCAAACAGAAAAGGAAACCTCCTAATTACTCCTTGTGTACACACAATATTGACACAAACAAGGCTCGGCCTGGACAAAAGTCACAACTTACTAGTATTGGACTTCAGCGAATGCTCCACCTCTGCATGGGTAAATCCGTTGGGTTAATGCACGCTTATGTCACAGAATAGCCATTTCGCATTCGGAATTTTAAAAAAAACTAATTTTGAATTATCATTGTATTTTTTTCGTTAATACGAAAAATTGTAATTCAGCTCTTAGAAAAGTATTGGACCTAAGGCACCTAACCTTACCCAGTATTATGGTGTAAATCCCATCTATTATGCATTTGTATGCTTGAACAGGTATTTGAAATCAACTCCGTTTGGATAAATAGAATAAATAAAATAATTGTAGAAAATAATTGTCTCTCAATGAAGACTCATGTGAAGTGAAATTTCTCCTTTCTGTCGATTAGAATTATACAATATATGTATAGTTGTAGGGCTTTAAATTAAAGTAAATTCCTCTGAATCTTCTTTGCACATTGTATTACACCGTTTGCCACATGGTGTCGTATTGTTCTAAATAAGTAAACATCTTGAAATGGCTGTCACGGATGTTAAAGCTAGCGGCTCATTCACATATTTGGAAGCAGATGGCGATCAGTGAATTTTGTCTCATTTCTGGTGATTTGTTCTACAATATTGTGAATATTTGGTTAGTTAATTACTAGAATAGTAACGGAATCTGGGGAAAGCGGATCTTTTATGACTATTTAGCCGTGTTTGAAGTGGTCAGTCATCAACACTATTTTTACGTGTCTCGAAAGAAATTAAGCGGAAACAAAAGGTCTGTTATGAAAGTTTGGGACCAACCACTTCGGGATTGTGTACTGATGATGACAATTGTGCTTTCGAATGAAGATCTCGTAGCCTTGCCGCAAAAAACCTAAATAGTTAATAATTATACGCGTTGAAAACCCGCTGATCAAAAAATAATAATTCGGCTTAAGGGGAAAAAAATTGCTGGCTAACCAAGAATTTTATTTTTTTGGTCATTTGAAGTAAGTTACTTTTTCGTCTTATAATATTTTTGGTTCTGCCAAACACGCCTGTGATTAAATTGTTTGGGCAGCTAATTTAATTTCTTTCAGCCATGATAATGTAATCCATACCCCATAAATAAGAATAGCTTGACACCTAGAATCAAATTTTCACTGGAGAGTCAGAAATATTTGAAATAGCTATTTTAATTTATTTAAATTGATTAAATCAAACTATTTTAAGTCGAAACTTCAACTTCAAATTACGTAACTAAGGATATTATGTCATATATGTCCATTAAACCCATTCTTTTTAGATCTCCAACTCCCCATCCCAGAATTCCGTGAAATTCAGTTATTTGAAGTCATTTGAGTTGAGCTCATTTCGGCCGCAAGGGTTTAAGAACATCATAACATGAAGGGCCTATTGTGAAGTAATTAGGAGGATTACATTGAATGATATCATTGGACTGGCATTCCCCATAAATCCTTCTTAATTAAAGCAGGTTTATCATTTCTCTGTCTGGGATTCAGTCAGATAATCCTTAGCGGATTACATACTCAAACTCAGGTCATTCAACAATCCACGCTATAGGCACTCTAATCACGTTAACCACTACTATCCCATATCTACAACGAATTACTACTGCTATGCACACTGTATTTCCGTTACTCTGTTTCCTTTTCTTTCAATTTCAGATACCATTGCGGGTTCATTATACAATTAAACTATGTATGTGTATGTACAATATTTCGCTTCTTGAGTTTGGGTTCAATTCTATATTTTACATGCAGTCTGGATGTAAATTCCCACAGTTCAGTTCTATGATAGATTTGGAAGAACCCGATTAGCAACTTTTTTTGCCAATAATCGGAACCAGAATGCACGTCCTTAAATTGGCAGAAATTGTACTAAGTATTCAAAATGGCTAAATCCATGTTAGTTTAAAAAATATTGACATTTAATTTGAGGTTTTTGAAAATAAAGTTCAATTTTTAAAAAGTAGAGTGATATACAGGATGGATAAAATTATAATCCCGGTTTGAAAATATCTGCAGTCGGAACAGACGGACAGACACGTTGTAATTATATTCTATGGGGAATAGCATCGATTGAAAGAACTTACATTTTTTAAAAATTTTAGCATCTGATGAAAATGAAACACCCATTGTATAATTGTTGAAAATTAATTGCAAAGAGTTGACATTTAGGATTAATTAACGAAATACCGATAATTTGAAAGAATTAGTAATACCTAAGTTCTACTTTTTCATAAAATATCGTTATTGCCAGGGCTTTTCCTCCATGTCAAAGTGATGTTAATTTTTGCAATATTTCTTGAAAAAACAAATTAAAATATCAGAAACCTATTAGTAAAATACTGGCAAGCCTCGCGGGTTGTCGCTGATTATTTTTCAAAGAGAAGGCAAATTATTATTGTATTCAACTTTATGGTCTCATTATTGAGGCAATACCGACTCTTCAGTAACTTGAAAATGCGCTCGGATGCTCTTCTTATGCCTTGCAATTGCAATCACACCAGGTAATGAAATTCGACAGAAATTGAATCAATTCAAATGGATTTTTTGAAAACATTCACAAATACAAGTGAATTTTATAACCAACGACTGCTCCCGGTTAAAAGAATTGTTAATTTTGCCCAAAAATAAATGACAATCCTCTGCAGACAACTAAATTAGGAACAACTATTGGCAAAGCCCAAAAATAGTTAGTTCACACTTCACCTGTTTCCATAGCACTCGTCCACTGATTGAAACGGTCTGTCTGTCTATCTGTTGGGACTTGCTCCACGTTCTGAGCCCGTGCTTCCCATTCATCCACCTGTTCTCTCTCTCTCTGTCTCTCTCAATCTCAAATCCTGGTCTGGTATGTGGCTCAAATTCAAACGACATGCTCTCACTAGCTAATTACGTTCAAGAACTGCTCCAAGTGGAAATAACACGGAGGAAAATGGGGATCGTCCACATTCATTCAAATTAGCTCTTGTTTGTATTTGATTCATCTTCCGTTGCATTGAGAAGTATGATGATGATGAGAGACCAGAAGAGCTCCTGATCCGTTGGATGAATGAAACTGGGAAATCAATGCACTTTGAGCCTCAACATACCCAATTCAGTCCAACCAAATCAAACTTTAATTCATTCCAGATTTCGTAAGAGCCAGGCCTCACGCTGCTCCTTGTGCTTGTGCTCATCTTCCGTCTTCACTTCAACTGGACTTTGGAAATTGTAGAGATTAACGGGAGGTTTTTTTGTGGGATCCTTGTACAAACAGTGCACTTTCCAAATTACGCTTCTCTCATCCTAATCCTGAGCTAATGGTAGTCGTAACTATGTAGTAGTAACTACACATAGACTCAGACCTAGCCCTGGCTTGGCTTAGTTTGGCTTGCCAGACCAGCTTGTCTACTTCCTGTATTAAACCGACAATGACACACAAAATTCCTGTGAAGGAACAACAAAGGAAAAGAAATTGAGGCATGAACCAAATGGTTTGAAGTAAACAATACAGGATTAAAAATGGTTCTGAATCCATCAAATCAAAACTTTTTGGCATATCATTTCTCTGCCGTCGTCATGCTTCTTCTCCGCCTCCTCACAGTCCCGTTCATCTGCCTTATCACTAATTAATAAAGTAGTGAAAAACAGATTTAAAGCTATTCATAACTAAGCACAACTACGGAACTAATTGGATTTCACTGTAGAGCAGAGGAATTAGAAACTTGAGCCAGCCTAAGCCTTTCCGCTATGTAGTAGCATGTACCCTACTAGGCTAGTTACGCATCACCAGATCATGAAGTTGGAGCATGATGCCACAAGAAGAGCATTAGCCTCTATCACCCAGAATTTGATCAAAACCGCATGCACAGACTCCACATGATTAAATAATAAAATTGTCAACCGGAACCGGAAAACTCCATTGAACGTTGGTAGATCTGCAAATGCTAGCGGATAGAACTTTAAGAATTTGAAACAAATACCTGGTTTCCAAGGTTACTCCAGTCGAAGCATTTTCGTAACACAAAATGTTCGAAACTGTTTTTTCAGGAACAGCACTCGAGCCCGATCAAATCACTAATGCTTGCTTTAAAAGTCCCAAACACATGACTAACTGTGCCAACAATGTTGTTTTCCCAAATGAGCAGAAGTGCATGACTAAGAGGACACAAATGCAGTATTTAATCCAATAGTCGATTAATGATTCTGGACTGGCAGGAGAAACAGAGTATTCGCATAGAAGCCACTTTGCCAATTGGGAATGTGGATTTCCGTCTGTCTCATTTTTTTGCCCAAGTGGCAATCCTGAGTATTCTATGTAGTAGTGGAGTGAGTGACGGACAGGTTTGTTGGTTTGAGAAATGTGAATTGAGCGAGCTCTGGTGAAACACTGACTGAGTGACTGAGTCAGTCATACTCGCACTAGCCGCACTTAACAGAGAGTTGATGGTGATTAAGTTGACTTGAGGCTGCTTGGAGACCTACTAGCTCCTTCTCCCACCACCACGAGCATACAGATACGAACAGAGTTAGTGGACGACGGACGAAGTTGCTAAGGTGACATGAAGCCCTCATGATGGTCTATCCAGGCCAATTTGAGGCCTGGTACAATGGCATATCCCATTCCGTTTGGACTCACAGGAATTTCCTGCTCAAAATTATCCCCCACGCCACGATGAACCGGTTACATGAATCAGTTCAATGGAACGGGTGTGAAAGAACTTAAGGCTCAACAGAAGCCACTATAGCGGAGTAGTGAGATCGTGGTGATCGAGTCTCCAACATTTTTCCAGATTTAGACCCAGATTTGAGCAAGTAGCACAAATAGGACAGATTTTCTCTTCACAACTGAGCAAATATTCCAGAAGGGAGACCAAGTTGGAAAGCTGAATATCTGTAATTACAGTCTCAGCTCAGTCTGACTTGCTGTGATGAAATATTCACAATTCTTCTAATACATTTTATGCAAGACAAATATGGTCCACGTTAAACTGATAGCATCATCCCGAACACGAATCCACATCAATCGAAAGGTCCTGAGACCAGCAGCACAAATTGACCAACACTTTTGGATCGAATTGAATACGGATCAACGTGTTATATTACATACTACCAAAGCAGCATCTGGATGACAAACTCATATAAACGAAAACTAAATGAATACACTGTAAGTGCTGTAATAGTATTAACACTAGTTTAACATATGAAAATTTAGCGATTTGGTCGAACATTTTGGAACGATCGCTCCATAAACACAATATATCAAGATCAAGCAATACTGCGACGAAATCATACTGAATCAATAGTGTTGCTCAGTTTTTTTAAATACCATGTGCGGGAGCATTTAATATGGGCTACCCGAAGCAGGTCAAAACCGCGAAACCAAAAACCGCGAAACCAAAAACCGCGAAGCAAAAACCGCGAAACAAAAACCGCGAAGCAATAACCGCGAAGCAAAAACCGCGAATCAAAAACCGCGAACCAAATACCTCGAAGCAAAAACCGCGACAGGAGAAAACCGCGAAATAAATGAAAAACCAGAAATGCTGAAACAGCCACTCAAATTATACATTACGAAGTGTGAACTTCACTACACGAACGATTGCTCCAGTCCAGGTACATTGGCCCAGTTGATCGTTTGACCATTAAAATTGTAATTTAAGTAGTCCAGTTTACCTTTATAAAATCGATTTGGTTTGTTATTTGAACTAGAAAATCCGGTGAACAGTAATATTTTCCTATTCGATCTAATTGTTTACAAAAATAATACATCATGTATTTATATATTTCTGTACAAAATCTGTATATACTATCTCATATTGTGGAACGCTTGGCACAGCATTTAAGCATCAGTCAGTGACATGACTACGCGTGAACGTCATTATCAGTTTTCACCCGAATATATACATATTATATTATATTCGGTTTGTTCGGTTTCGAGTGTTAACCTGATCATGATCACGAGCAAAGATAACACATTGCACGTGTGGATGAAACATCAAATTTATTATTTCGCTTTAAATTTTAATTTGTTTCGCGGTTTTCTCTTTCGCGGTTTTGTCACCGCGAATGCCATTTCGCGGTTTTTGCTTCGCGGTTTTTGCTTCGCTGTTTTTGCTTCGCGGCTTTTGATTCGCGGTTTTTGATTCGCGGTTTTTGGGTTCGCGGTTTTTGGTTTCGCGGTTTTTGGGTGAACCCAAAATTCCCGATATAGAACTCTTGAAAAGCCTCTAATAGGCGATATGCGGTATGTGCAACCGCTATTTGTCGTTCTCTATGCAAAATTAATTATGCAAGAAAATCTGGTTTGATTACTTCGGATTAGGGATGGAAGTCGGGCCAGTTCGGGTCGGTTTCGAGTATTTTTAAGTTAAGCATATTTCGTGTCGGATACGGATAGGAAAATTTGAATCAGCAGTTTTTGGGTCGGGTCGGGTTGACTCGACTAAACCCGAACTAACCCGACCTGAAATTGTCTGGTTCGAATTTTGCGACCCGAATCTGACCCTAAATGTCAAACTTAAAAAATACCCGAAGCCGACGACCCGAACTGATCCGATTTCAATCCCTATTGGGATATTCAAAATTTCGTCCATTAACCCCTCAAATTCAAGGTTTGTTTAAGAAAACTTATGACACTAAATTGAAATAGATAGTTGAGAAAACCTGTTGATGATTCTGTATTCGCCAATTTCCCCTTACAAATGCTTAACGGCTCGTTTTGGTTTCTCATTGAAAGCTTTTTTTGATTTGAGTCACATTAGATGAGAATACTGTTAGGAATTTGGTTGTTGACATTTAGTTTGATTGGTTAAGCATTAGTTGAGCTTTCTAGGAGAAGAATGAGTTGGGACTTGAACAAAGGGTTATTCTGTGTACTTATTTTTCGAGAGGAGTGAGGATGAGTGTGTTTAATGGTGTTGATTAAATAGGCTGAAAGGCTTGCGGAGACCAGAATGAGTGGGAATAATGGGAGGTGAGAGAGAAGTTGGAGAAGCGGGGTTAGGTGAGGAATTCCTCATGATATTGGAATGCAGTGGACTGTTTGTGCAAAAAAGAAACAATTTTTTTGTGAATGAGCACCAGGTAGTGGGTCTTGAGTGTGCACACTATGCAGAATGCAGATCCTTCTCTGTCCCATTGTGCCATGTTTGTACTAATGAATGAAAAGAGTGAATGAATGGTTTGGTGGCATGCATGCATGCATGGTAGGCCGTGGAGTCTTCTCCACTTATTTGGCACTAGACTTCGTCCATTTACAACTAATACACGGTATTAACTTGTTTCCTTCTGCCTTCTGGCTTCACTTGGGTTAGGGCTCAATTTGCCATTTTACCCAACCTCCGTCCTGAAATCCCACACTGCCACACAGGTTCAGCATGAAGAATGAGAAATAAATGGCAGCAGGAGCAGAAGGCCGGCAGGGGAGAGGTAAGGCAGTAGGGAATGAAGGAGTTCTAGGCCGAACTGGGATTTGGGTTATATCCGCAATGAATGCGTCTTTCACGTGAAAAAATTAAATAAAGAAGGAAAAAAAGACGGATCCGGTCTCTTCTGCTGTCTTGTCCTTCTTTTTACCCAATTCTTCATTCAATAGTTTGGATTCGAGACTTTATTTGGGATCTGAATCCAGTTTATAAATTCTGCACACAATTCTCGAAAATATTTGCTGGGTTTAGCAGAGAAAGAAATAGTTAGGAATCAGAAATATTGAACGTTCGCGAATCGTGCTCTGAATCATGTTCAATTTAGGTATCGTGCTTTATTCAAGGTTTCAAATATCATCTTTTGTTTAAAAAACCTGCCTGACGGCACCTTGCGACCAAAAGGATGTAGACGACGCACATGACGACGAACATGACGTGCTAGA
>JAQFYU010001026.1:0-16991 GCA_034694905.1 Ceratophysella granulata | reverse complement strand
GGCCGCCTCCGGAGAGGAGAGCGGAGAGCTGGAGAGCTCTCCGGCTGACGCCGGAGAGGAGAGCAAAACTAAAAAATGACGTAATGACGTGAACTAGTATACTGCTATGCATATCAGCTCTCCATTATTCACCTAAAGCTAGTTTTGACAAGACACTAACTCTCCGGAGAGCTCTCCCCTCCCCTCCGGAGAGCCGGAGAGAAGAAGCACTAACACCAAGGAGTGGATTGTAACAAAAGGTGCACAGTTTACGCTCTCATCTCAAGCGATTCGGCATCACCTAACCTAACTAAACTAAACTTGACTAACGTTAACGTATAAGCCTAACCTAAACTAACTAAAGGATAGTAACTTGATCTCATCTGCTGTGCACCCTTTGCTACAATCCACCCCTCACCAGGGCATCCGTTCCGGATCCCCGACCATATCCGGAATCCGGACACACATCGTACGAACGAAAGAGACTGAACGATCATTAGTTCACGCTTGCTGGGCAAAAGCCCATCCGTTTAACTAATAATTAACTAATAAAGCTAATTTAAATGTTAATTGATGAAAGTTAAACAGCAAAATGTGGAGTGTTGCTATCTACTATTCCACACGGTTAATAATATTATATTCACTAATCAATATTGTAATTGTAATATTGATTTCAGGGACTCCTAGCTTCTCCTCACTATCCACCATTTCTTGAACGTGCTGTACACACTTTCCTCCAATTTCTCCAGGATGGAGACCCCTACTTCGTTTCTGAGTATCCGATGCAGGTATAGCTGCCAACCGCCATCACTGAACTCGTGTTACAATTTATGCTTAATTTTTTGCTCTGAAACCAATACTGCAATCTAATTTTTTGATATATTTCATTTGTACAAATCGCAGCAAGCAAGAAAGGCTGTTTTGGAACTTTTGCAGCGCCTCCCTCCCAATGATCACCTCAGACCCTACGTTCGACAAATACTCAACGGAGTGTTCAGATTGCTTGCAGTTGACAACGAAGACAACGTTCTTATATGTCTTCGCATTATCATTGAGCTCCACAAGCAGTATCGACCACCGTTCACAGTTGAAGTGCAGAATTTCTTGCAATTTGTACGGTCCGTGTACAAGGAACTTCCGCGACACATGGAAAAAATATTTGAGCCTAGAACACAGGTCAAGGTCAAAGATCTAAGCGAAATAAATATAAGCAGCAGCCCCGCATTGGAGGATATTTACGCGGTGACAAACTTCCAGAGTGACAAGAAAAATGCTGACGGAGCAAACCATTCCGTAAGAATAGTATTTTGAACTTTTAATATTCTAGCCCCGCAGGGTGTATGTAAATTAATGCTAACCACGTTTTTCCTTTGAAATTGCAGTATAGCGTTCTTCCAAAAGCCAAGAACTCGCTGAAGGTTTTGCAGGAGCTTCCGATTATTGTTGTTCTCATGTACCAAATATACAAGTCGAACGTTCAGCAAGAGGTGGCTGATTTTATTCCTATTGTCATGTCCACTATTACTCTTCAACCGAATGAAGGGCACAGGTAAGATACTGCGTAGCAAACAACTTTTTTAAATCATCTTTTTTTCTTTCATCCGTAAATAGCATTTGAAGGAGCTTGATTTGACTTAATTTTCTGAAAGAACCAGCACCGGATTCAACAAAGAGGTTCTTGTGGAGTTCATGGGAGCTCAGGTCAAGACGCTCTCCTTCCTTGCCTATATTATAAAGCTGTATCAAGATCTAGTAATTCAGCATAGCGATCTGCTTGTAAATGGGCTCATCAATTTACTCTCGTTGTGTCCCATGGAAGTGGCATACTTGAGAAGGGAGCTCTTCATTGCAGCAAGACATATTATGGCCACAGAGCTCAGATTTAGTAAGTACCTGTCCGTCCATCTGAGCTTGTAAAGTTTTGCGGCTTTCACTTTCTAAAGTTTCGTGTTCAATTATTTTTGCAGAATTTGTGCCGCATATGGAACAGTTGTTTGATGAAGATATACTTCTTGGAAAGGGTTGGACAGTGAATGAAACAATGAGGCCACTAGCGTACAGTACTTTAGCCGACTTGGTACACCACGTTCGACAGCATTTAAGTCTATCAGATTTAAGTAAAGCTGTGACGTTCTTCTCGTACCACGTACACGATGAAACCCTTCCGCTCAGGTATTGTTTACCTTGTCTTAGCGGGGCTGCATTCAAAAGTATGTTCAGAAAAGTAATTGTAGCAAACTTTTACAGCATTCAGACAATGTCCTGCAAGCTCCTGTTCAATCTGGTTGAAAGCATACGTCTAAAGACGGAGGACGAAAGTGGAAATGGACGAGCCATTCTTATGAAGATGCTGGATGTCCTTGTGTATAAATTCAAAGTTATTTCTCAAGTTCATATTCCCTTCTTTACGGCAAAATTGTAAGTACCTCATAGTTGTGTATCTTATTCATATTCGTTTTGAAATCAGCCTTTCTTTCATCATATCCTAAATATGTGTCATACATTTTTCAGCAATGCACTTGCTGCTGCCCAGAGTGAAAAAAAGCCGGAGTCAGAACAAACTGCCGAAGATATTTTAAATCGTGGATTCTCGTCAGGAATTGATATTTATGGAAAGGACGAAGGGCGTCGCTTTGGATTCCCCACTGCACCATTGCAGAATTATTTATTTCATGAGTGTAGGACTTTGGTGAAGACCGTTGTGTGTGCGGTAAAGACAATTTCCTGGGGCATTGCTTCCTGTAAGAACAAGGTAAGCGGGACCAATTTTATCAATTCTGAATAAACCGACTGACTTACATGATGCTGGATACAAGATACAAGTACAATACACTAATCCTAATTTTTACTCTCTCAGCCAGTAGTTGCAGAACCCGTTCCTCCGACACCCGTCTATAAGCAGTTCAATTCCAAAGAAACTGAAGTGTACTTGAGACTAATGAAATGGGGACTAAAAGCCATCGACATTTATGCAATTAGTGGACCTTTGACTAATGTCAACGGGCAAACGATGTTTATTCCACAGAGACCCATCAGTACTCAAGGTGTTCGATCCAAAGAAGAAAAGGAAGTATTGGAGCATTTTGCAGGAGCGGTAAGCTCTTTAGAACTACGACGATTTTCCCATCAAAAAAAAATATAGTGCACAAAGTGGATGTTTAATTGTTAATTTAAGAGGAAGGCCGTCACGATTCACCAACCAAATATTTCCAACTATTAACTTTTCCGGTTTTTATTTTTTCTTTCCAGTTTACGCTGCTCAATACCTACACGTTTCGAGAACTGTTCACTGTACGAATTAAAATGTTGGTTGAAAGAATTCACGAGAACAACGCTATTCAAGTAGTTGCGAATAACCTATTGGCAAATCCTACTACGTCAGCCGTGTTTGCAACAATCCTCGTAGAGTTTCTTCTTGATAAGATGCCCGAAATGGGTGAGGATGTTGAGAAGAGCAATCTGTACTTGCGGCTCTTTAAATTAGTCTTTGGGTCCGTTAGTCTGTTTCCTGCCGAGAATGAGCAGATGCTAAGACCTCATCTGAGAGAAATCGTGAACAGGTGCGAGACCAGTTTAATTCTTTCCCATATGCTAGAATGAAACCAGAAACCAATATAGATATTCTAACCTACCTCTTCCGTAGATCCATGGAACTTGCGTTGAATGCTAAGGATCCTTACAACTACTTTTTGCTCCTAAGAGCTCTGTTTCGGTCCATTGGTGGTGGAAGCCATGACCTACTCTACCAGGAGTTTCTTCCGCTGCTTCCAAGCCTTCTGCAAGGTAAACTTCTATTTCTGATTTCTGGGGTCAATATAATGTTCTTAAGAATATTTGTTAATGATAATAAGGTTTACCAATATTTTTTAAATATTTAGGTCTAAATAGCCTGCAAAGTGGGCTTCACAAGCAGCACATGAAAGACTTATTTGTTGAGCTCTGCCTCACGGTTCCTGTTAGGCTGAGCAGCCTGTTGCCCTATTTACCAATGCTCATGGATCCACTTGTCTCAGCGCTGAACGGGTCTCCGACGCTTGTGAGTCAAGGTCTTCGAACGCTGGAACTATGTGTGGACAACCTTCAACCGGAATTTCTTTACGAGCACATTCAGCCAGTTCGAGCCGATTTGATGCAGGCTCTTTGGAGAACATTGAGAAACCCAAACGACGCTACCGCAACTGTAGCATTCAGGTTGGTCGCAGTTAGTTGGTATTTGCTATACCACTTCTGTAATGAAACTGGTTTTGATGTTCTAAGCTTACGGTTTAGTACATAAGTGAACTACCTGTACTAAAATCAATCTACGCATCCTTTCAGAATCCTGGGAAAGTTTGGCGGTAGTAACAGAAAAATGCTAGTGGAGCCTCAAAAACTAGAGTATGGGGACAAGACAAATCAAGGCCCGCAAGTATTACTGTACTTTCAAGATCACAAGTCGCCCGTATTAATTCCCGTTGAGAAGCCAGTCGAATCCGCTCTCCAAACACTGAAATCTCCAGCAGTGGAGTTGCACTACAAGAGACAAGCATGGGAGTTGCTCAAGACGTACCTCATATCCAGCCTAACTCCAGATGATGATCGCAGCCTTGTTAACAAAACCATGCTTCATCATACCATGCAGGATCAAGAAATTACAACAGTTCTTCTTCATAAACATTCCGATGAGAAGTCAAGACAGATTCACGCCACTGCTATAAGTGGGATCTTTGTGGCAGCCTCCATCAAGGAAATGAAACGAGAAGTTTACAACTTCGTGATACCGCTCATTCGTCACTATGGCATGGTAGCTGCTGCTCAGCAAGTTGGACCTCTTGCTGGAAAACACTCAGGTATGGATCCTTACGTCCTCTTCGATGCAGCCAGTTCTGTGCTCTCAAGTGAAGAGAAGGAATTTGAGAAACCAGTGTTCTTCTGCATATCAGTCCTGATGAATGTACTGATCAACCTGGTGGGGTCCAAGGAGCGAGCTTGCTCCCTTCCAATGATGGAGTACTTCTCGGAAAAAATCTGCACCCTGTGCTACGAACGAGCCTGGTATAGCAAGATGGGAGGATGCAATGCTATAAGCTTCCTGTTGGACCACATGTCTTCTAAATGGGTCCTGGGACATCATATCAATATTCTCAAGGCCATGATGTTTGTTCTGACGGATTTGACTGGGGAGGTATCTAGCGGGGCTGTTGAATCAGCCAAGGCCAACCTCGAGAAAGTTCTTCGGCTTTGCTTGTCGATTCAAGACGAGCATTTACAGTCACTCAAGCAGAAGTCGATATCAGAAGTGACAGTAGAATTTGTTCGTCAAGTAACAAGTTCCATTACCAATGTTCGAGAACAATCCATGAAAAGTCTTCAGTTGCTAGCTGATCTTCAGGGAAAAACATTGTCAGCGGTGATTCAACCTCATGTGGGCGTTATAACGGACATGATTCCACCCAAGAAGCACTTGATCCGACATCAATCACTTCAGTCACAACTAGGAATTTTGGATGGAAACAGCTTTTGTTTAAATTTGACTCCACGACTGTTCAAGATTGATGTGACAGCAGCAGATCATCGTGGTTTTGTTAATGAACTGCTGAGCCTGAGTGACAATGATGACAATGCCTTGTTCAAGCTACCGTGCTACAAGGGTGTTAGTAATTTGGTTCCAGTCAAAATTGCAATACTTAAAGTACTGGCGTGTGTGGTTGGGACTTCGACAAAGGATAAAATTGCAGCCATCTTACTTAAAGCTCTTGGTAGTTCTAACGTAGAGCTCCAAGACGTTGCATTTGAGTGTCTAAAGAAGTTAATGGAGGAAAATACCCTGGACTTGGAGTTGGTAAACGTGAGTGAGGCTTAGAATTAACATTAAAATATTGCGTTCACTTTCCTAGTAAATACTCACATCTTGAATTTTGTACCCCATAGATTAACTCAGCTTCACGGCCCAATCTGAGCGTTGTCAATAACATCAAGACGTATACAGTGGAGATGCTTCGCCAGGGCGCCTTTATGTTCATACTCTTCCCATCACTTCATCCTGTAAAGGTTTGGGAAGTTCTGCTACAGGTGTTGAGGAAAGCTTTAGAAGCGTCGTTAGTGAGTCACAGCAAATCTCCGAATCGAAGTGGATCTCACGACCTGAAGCTTGCGACTACCATTGTGGATCTGTTTGAGATTGGGCGTACTTCAGCACGCTATGTTGAACCACTGTGTAAACTCAGCATGCAAGCAGAAAAGGCACTGTCTCTCGCCAAAGGATGTCCACTACGACCATATTTGATGACGTTTCTGTTGAGGTTTCCCAATGAATATCTAGCATACAGCTTTTCACCTCAGTATTTGCAACTTGCAGAATGGAATAAATTCTTCCTATACTTTCTGGAACACCCTAATGCCGATGCTTTGAGACAAGCCGTCATGAATAATCCAGAAAAGTTAGTCTACTGTTTAACTATTCAACAAGCCTCAGGAGCTTCCGGTGGTTCGGTCCAATTTAATGCAACAGAATTGGCTGAAATTCAATTTATGGGTGTGAAGAGTGTTGCCATTCTCTGTGACTATGATGGAGATTGGATCCTAACCCAACCAGAGATCATTCAACAGTTGAGAGCACTCTGGGAGGCACCCGAATATCATCAAGGCGTCCAAGTCAGTAATGGAAAGCTGGACGTCCAATCCTGGAAGGAACCACAAATCATAGCAAAGCTATTACTCGTATATTACAAGCGATATCCCGATGACATCAGCCTTCTATTCACTTTGTTGTATGCCTTCTGTGGGAAGAGTATTTCACAATATCAGGTATTCGTTAGAAATCTCAGTTGAGATAATACTAGCTACAATGTATTATGTACTTACTCACTACCTTGTTTGCTTACAGTTTTTGAAAGACTTCCTTGAACATACTGTCACGAACGAGTATTCGGTCGCCTGGAAGCGTCAGGCTTTTCTTAAGTTCGTTGATGTCTTTGGAGATATCGAGTATTCCTCGGAATTGAAGGCGAAGATTATTCAATACATTCTTATTCCTTGTATGGCAAACTGTTTTGAAAGAGGACAAGGAGACGAATTTGTTGGATCTCCACCAATGCCAGATTCGGAAAGTCCGGATAACATTGTCAATGTCCTTCTAAATCAGGTCAGTTGTGTCTACTTAGCTATACAATGGTTCAAGTCAAGTGGGGGACTGACTAATGACTATTCAATTCACTTTCCAAGGTCATTGATGCCGAGAACATCAACTCTCAATACGATCACGTCCGAATATTACTCTGCCAGTTATCCTGCCTTCTGGTGGAAGTTGCTTCCGCACATATTCACGATGCTTCAAATAAGAAACAGGGAAGCAAACTTCGACGTCTCATGACATTTGCCTGGCCCTGTCTTCTTTCCAAAACATGTGTGGATTCCAGCACAAAGTACTACGGACACTTACTTCTCTCCCACATTATTGCCAAGTTTGCGATCCACAAGCGGATTGTTCTTCAAGTTTTCCACAGCCTCTTGAAGGCCTCTGTACTAGAGGCGAAGTCTGTAATCAAACAAGCTCTTGAGATCATCACACCCGCTCTGCCACTCCGTATGGAGGACGGGAACACAATGCTAATTCACTGGACGAAAAAGATCTTGTTGGAAGAAGGACATTCGCTCTCCCAACTCATGCACATACTCCAGCTCATCGTCAGACACTACAAAGTCTACTACCCTGTTCGACATCTCCTCATTATTCACATGGTTAACTCAATTCAACGTCTTGGCTTCACTCCAGCCAGCACCTTGGAACATCGGAAACTGGCCGTGGAACTAGCAGAAGTGATCATCAAATGGGAACTGGAACGGATAAAGTCTGAAGGAGACGATGTTGATAAGAAGCCTTTGGTCGTGAGTGGAAGCCTTGTAAAGGTTGAACCTCCACGAAGTATTGATCGAATGCACACCGACGCTGTTGCCAACTTCCTGCTTCGAATGGCTTGCCAAGTTAATGAAACAACTCCGACGCCGGGTTCACCTGGTGAACTACTCTCCCGAAGATGCGTTACTTTGGTGAAAACGGTTCTGAAACCAGAAGTATGGCCGCAATGTGATATGAAGCTGGCCTGGTTTGACAAACTACTCATGACGTTAGATACTGCGCAAGTAAACTTTCAAAATATCTGCACAGCCCTGGAATTACTGGCCTTCATTACTGGAATCCTAACAAAGGAACAAGTACTGGAGCAATTCCGTGTACTACAGAAAGGAATTTCCGTTTGCGTAGGTTGTCAGAATGGCAAGGTATGCAAATAAAGTTTACTAACAGACTCCCTAGTTGATTGTTTTCTAGATTATTGAATTCAAAGTTTTCAATTCTGTTCTTCGTGTCCACCCAGGTGATACGTTCTCTACACAACTTGATGACTAAGCTGATGTCCATATACCCAACTGACTTTCCTGGGAGTACATCGACAATTGCGAAATGTGACGAATTGGAGCCACTGTATTCTCATGTTAGCAAGGTACGTATTTTGACTCAATTGACACTTATTGAAAAAATGTAAAACGAGAAAACTCTTATTTCAATTGCGCCACGTGTCAAGCCTTTTGTGTTTTGAATGCGACGAGTCCTTCGAGGAAAAAGACTGAAGCTGAAGACAGATTGCTGAAATTTTTTCCAATACGATTTTTCACAGGTGGTTTACGATGGACTAACCAATTATGAAAAGCTCACGACTGCTAATCCGTCATCCCTTCTGGGTCCCCTTATGATGTTGAAATCAGCATGTACGGCTAATCCCTGCTACATAGACAGAATCATCACTGCCTTCATGAAAGTTCTTCAAAAACTCGCCAGGGAACATTTGGCTCCTTCACCAACGGATGCTTCGGGTAACCACTTCGTATTTATTCTACAACATACACTAGGGTTACGTTTGCATATTTACTAAGTTGTTTTTTGTACAATAGTGGCAACGGAGCTCTTGATTATAAGCATGGACTTAGTGAAGAATCGTGTGGGCGTAATGGGCGTGGAGATGCGAAAGGCGTTCATTGGAACGGTCCTAGTGAGTCTCATAGAAAAGACCACAGATTCTAAGGTCATGCAGGGTATCATCAAGATGTTGGAGGAATGGATGAAGAACAAAAGTCCCATTGTACAAAATCAAGGCCCAAGCAGTCGTGAAAAATCCATATTGCTGGTTAAACTGATGCAAAATGCGGAGAAAAGATTTTCGGCGGACCAGGAACTTGTTGGACTATTTTTGGAGCTCATTAATTTCATTTATCGTGATGAGAATTTGAAAACAACCGAACTCACTTCCAAACTGGAACCCGCCTTTCTCTCAGGTCTCCGTTGTCAACAGAGTCATATTCGGAAAAAGTTCTTTGAAGTATTTGACGGGTGAGTAGTTGGGCACGGCAGTGAATCCGTCCTATGGTATATCATTCGAGCACATGAAAAAGGAGTAGACAAATATTTATGAAACTCTTTTTCCACAGTTCCATTCGAAAGAGGCTTCATGACAGACTCATGTACATTCTCTGTAGTCAGAATTGGGATGCGATGGGGCCGCACTATTGGATTAAGCAATGTATTGAACTATTGTTCAGTACGGTTGCAGGTAATTAAATACCGCTTTCGAATGTGCTTCTTCGAAATTCCAGATGATTAATTAGATCATTTCACGTTGTTACATTAGATGTAGAGCTGCAGTTCACTCCCTCGGATAGTCGTCTACCCGGAGTTGCCCATGGGGTTGAATTCCTGGAACAAGTCGAAAAAGAAATGTTCTACAACTACCCGGACCTGAAGGGCGAACCAATTGACATGGAGACACCGTTTGTTCAATCAATCGAGAGCGATTTGGAGCTGCTACAGCAAATGGACGAAAGTGATCCACAAGATATTACAGACCTCATCGCTCGAGTAGAAGAAATGTTTCTAGCTCCATGGCAGGAGCCTCACGCGGCTGTTATTAATATCAAAACGTTCTTGCTCAAGTAAGTCACATGTCACATGTGTGCTATACGTGTATTGACTTGGTATAGATTATACATATATTTAGATTAGGTTAGGTTTTCGTTCTATCGATTCTATCTTTTATCCTTTATGTGCATTCAAGTTCACTGATCCTCTTCTATTCCATTGAACAGACAACGGGAATTCAAAACATCTCTGAAGAACACCAGACTTTCGGCATACGTTATTCCACTGATCCAGCTCTGTCACGCTGACACAAGCCTGGCAGAAAAAGTCTGGATTGCGTTCTTTCCCAGAGCTTGGAAAATATTTAGCGAAAAACAGCAATTGGTTGGTGAAGCCTTCCTCTGCACACAATTCTCATCTTTTAGAAATTCACATCAATAATGGTATATTGTTGAACATTATAGGCTCTGGCAAATGAAATGGTCCCATTCCTGTGTAGCGGGGTTCATGTAGCACAAAAGGAGTGTATTCCAAGTGCACTGAACACATTCGCAGAAGCCCTTTGTCAATGCATACCTTCCGTTGCTATAAGGCCGTAAGTCTTGAAAAAAAATTCTGCTAAAAATTCCAGAATTAGGTGATGGAGCATGTGGAATTTGATGAAACTGAATTTGCCACTGTGTCTGTAGTGTGGTACTCTGCTATTTGGGGAGAAGTCATAATCTTTGGCATCGCATGGCGCTATTATTGGAACAGTTGGCGTTAGACCGATCCAATACTCCTCAAATCAAGGCGAAGAAGGATCAGCCGGATTGTTATGAATTTGAACCGTCTACATCTACCATCGCTCAAGCTTCACCAGGTCAACATCAAGAGGTCATGGACTCACTTGCGGAATTGTACTCTTCACTAAAAGAAGAGGATTTATGGGCTGGATTGTGGCAACGCAAGGCAAAGTATGCCGAGACCAACATTGGAATAGCTTTTGAACAACAAGGCTTCTATGAAAAAGCTCAAGGAGCTTTTGAGTTGGCCATGAGCAAGGCCAAGACTGATTACGTCGATGAGGCAGCTCCAAGTTCAATTTTTCCTGAGTTCAAGCTTTGGGAAGACCATTGGATTAAGTAAGCACTTTGGTATAATATTGTATAGTAAAACAGGCCGAAGCCTTGTGTGGCTCCAGCTCCTGAACTTGGTGTAATTTTTTTAGGTGCTGCAAGGAATTAAGTCAATGGGACATCATACAAGAATATGGGACTTCTCAAGCAGGTGTTAACCCGGTTCTCGTTCTAGAATCCATCTGGAGAGTTCCGAATTGGACAGCAGTGAAGGAGGCCATTGCACAAGTCGATCTATCCTGTCCAAAGGAACTGACTTGGAAAGTTCACTTGTACCGGGGCTATCTTGCGATCTGCTCAACTGAGGACCAGAATCTTCAAATAGTCGACCGTTACGTCGAAGTCGCGAACCAACTTTGTATTAAAGACTGGAGACGACTACCTCACCTAGTTTCCAATGTTCATGTTTCCATTCTTCAAGCAGCACAACAGGTATTAGACACTCTAATCGAGTATCAATAATCAGCAAGGGTTCTTGCTATTGATGCTTATTCCCACATTGCTCAGTCTTGCGTTAGAGAATATTTAAAGTAAAGCTTGTCTGATGTCTGATTCATTCCAGATTGTGGAGCTGCATGAAGCCACTCAGATTCATCAAGGAGTCATCCATGGTAGAGCCAATACTCTGCATGACATGAAAGCCGTGGTCAAAACTTGGAGAAACCGGCTTCCTTGCATTTCAGATGATTTAAGTCATTGGTCGGACATATTCACATGGAGAAAGCAGCACTACAAATTCATTGCTGACAATTTTGATACACAAACTGATCAGCAAACTGGAAATCAGTCCATGATTGGAGTTCATGCATCGGCTCAGGTTTGTGAAAGTCCATTCATCACTTTTTCTTTATGTATTGCTTGTAATTATTCAAGTCTTCCATTTGTACAGGCCATTTGCCATTTCGGAAAAATCGCTCGAAAGCATAATCTGACCTCCGTGTGTTTGGAGTCTCTGTCCAAGATATATGCCATTCCAAGTGTACCCATCGTGGACTGCTTTCAAAAGATCAAGCAACAAGTAAAATGTTACATTCAACAAGCTCAGCTTCTTGGAAGGAACGAACTGCAAGAGGCACTTGAAATTGTTGAGTCCACCAATCTAAAATATTTCTCCAAGGAAATGACCGCAGAATTCTTTACTCTGAAGGGCTCCTTGCTCACTCAAATTGGTAAGCTTAAGAATATTCCGCTTCAATGTAATGTTCATATTTTAATCAGTTCGAATATTCTTAACGATTTCGTTCTTATAGGCCGATCGGACGAGGCGAATAAAGCTTTTTCTGCTTCCTGTCAACTGAACGAGGCTCTGAACAAGGCGTGGGGCATCTGGGGTGACTATCTAGAAAATATGTTCACTCGAGACCCCAGAAATATGGCTACCGGTGTTGCTGCCATTACAGCATTCATGCAGGCTTGTAGGCATCAGAACGAAACTAAAGCAAGAAAATACATTGCCAAGGTACAATTCCGGTCAACTCCTTTCCGTTTTGGATTTCTGAAACGATAATATTAACATTACATTCATTGCAGGTTCTTTGGCTCCTGATGTATGACGATGAGAAAGGTACCCTCTCTGACACCGTGGATAAGTACTCGAGCGGTGTTCCTCCAATTCAATGGCTTCCTTGGGTGCCGCAGCTACTGACTTCGCTTGTGCGTCACGATGGGAAAATGATCATCAATCTGTTGAACACTGTTGGTCGGATGTACCCACAAGCGGTCTATTTCCCCATACGAACCCTCTATCTCACACTCAAAGTGGAGCAAAGAGAAAAAGTTCGAAGCGCTGAGCTAGCAGCCGCAACTTCCGTACCATCACCATCGGGCAGCACTCCGCCTACTTCCAGCTCTGACGGGAATGATCCTGAATCTTCGGTCCCAACTCCGCCAACCCCGCAAGCTCAACCAGCAGAAACACAGGCGATAAAAGCCACACCAAGTATGTGGAGATGTTCCAGAATCATGCACATGCAGCGCGATCTTCATCCAACAG
This sequence comes from Ceratophysella granulata, assembly GCA_034694905.1. Taxonomy (NCBI): domain Eukaryota; kingdom Metazoa; phylum Arthropoda; class Collembola; order Poduromorpha; family Hypogastruridae; genus Ceratophysella; species Ceratophysella granulata. The sequence goes on along the minus strand of JAQFYU010001026.1, from coordinate 4,012 downwards.
TTTTGGCAAGTCTAGAGGGAATTGTGGATCAGGTTAGCTAAACTAAATTTAGATTAAATGTTTAAAATTATGTAACCTAATTTTACTCGAAGGTTTACCATTCATTCGTGTGACGCAATTGTGGCTTCTCTAATTTTCGAATAGATAATCTGGTTCCGTGAGAATTGGTATGAAGAAGTATTACGTCAATTAAAAATTGGCCTTGCCAAATGTTATGCCATTGCATTTGAAAATCGCTCAACAGTTCTGGAAGCCTCTATTACACCACAACTTCAAAATTTTGTACGAAAAGTTGTGTCAACGTTTGGTCACGGTGAGTTATTGTTGACCTTGACCATGTCTCCGAATGTGTTTGAGCCTATGACATAAACTTTTTCAATTCTTTCAAATCCAAACAGCGAATGGAAATCTGCCTTCAGGAACTGGAACAACAATTGAGGCAATACTGAGAAGTAGAGTTTCAAGCACCATTCAGGATCCTTCGTTTGCTCAGTTGAAGTATCAGTTTACTGTAGATTTTGACAGTAGTGCCCCCGGAGCTTTGAAGCTTCACAATTTGATTTTACGACTCAGGAAGTGGATTAAAATTCTTGAAGTAAAGACAAGAGGATTCGTCAAGTAATTCACAAATAATTCAGCATAATATAAATAATATTGTTGTCTACCAGTCGTACGTAATTCATCATAAATAAATTTATGTTTCAGGCCTTTTCTAATGGAGGATAAGTTCCGGTTTCTTCAAAATTTCAGTACCCAAATGGCTGAAATCGAACTGCCCGGAGAATTCCTTATCCCGAAGGTACGCACACCCTTAAAGGCATGCTGTAGTAGTTTCTTACATGCATTGTCTTGTATAAATGATGGAGAAAAAATCTTCTAGCTTCAACCTCGCTCAAAACTGTGAGCTTCCTTTTACATTTTTAAACTGCGAAACCCTGTTTTGTGTGAAAAAAAAGTTGAGCAATGTGAATTTTTGATAAGATCTGATATCTGATTTACTGAACTTTGAAAACCGCATTAGACGCAGTGCCGAGTTTTGTCCAACGAATAACAATTTGCATTCTTTATTCCTAGCACGTGCACTACTACGTGAAGATTGCTCGATTTCAACCCAAAATTGAAGTCGTTCACAAACATAACACGTCGGCAAGACGAATCTTCATTCGCGGACACAATGGAAAAATATACCCATACTTGATAGTGAATGACTCTGGATTGACGGATGCGAGAAGGGAGGAAAGAGTTATGCAGATGATGAGAATGCTGAATCACTACTTAGGAAGACAAAAGGTAGAAGTCAACTAGAATTGTTTCTTGCATGGTTTTGCGGTACTTTGAGCCATAGATGTTGGGGATTACTCAAACTTTCATTGATTTTCAGGTGACGGCAAAACGGAACCTGAAGTTTACTGTTCCGAAGGTTGTTGCGGTATCTCCGCAAATGCGACTTGTTGAAGACAACCCGTCTTCGCTCTCCCTCCTTGACGTTTTCAAGCACAGTTGCTCCAAACGAGCAGTAGAGTATGATGCTGCTATAACAAGATACTATGACAAAATTGCGGCTATCCAAGTATGTTTGTTCTAACTGATTTACGTTGCCAATTTGATATTGTATCTAAGTACTGTATATTCTAATCTGTATTAGACACGAGGCGCCCAGGTCAGTCACCAGGTTCTTCGTGAAATATTGAGAGATATTCAGGCAAATCTTGTGCCTCGTACCATGATGAAGGAATGGGCTTTGAATACATTTACAACACCTTCTGACTATTGGATGTTCCGAAAAACTGTAAGTACATTCAATAGAAATATTAGATTGAAACATTTTCTATATAGCAAGTGTATTTGATTTTGATCGTCTCTTTTGTTCCATAGTTCACACTTCAATTGTGCCTAGCTGGATTTGCCGAGTACGCTTTCCATCTCACAAGACTCAATCCCGAGATGATGTACCTTCATCAGGATTCTGGCATGGTGAATATTTCCTACTTCAAGTTTGAGCTGGACGATATTTCAGGTAACTTCCGCTCTTATTCCCAACTCGTGAAGTTGGTCCTCTTTGAGTCAGAAATGTTAACTAAATTAACAACTAACTTGTGGTTTGCCTTGCAGGCGATCTTGAGTCCAATCGTCCAGTACCGTTCCGATTGACACCAAATATTGCGGAATTCATTACTGCTTTTGGAGTTAGTGGTCCAGTGGTTTCCAGTATGATTTCATTAGCCCGATGTTTGGTCTATCCTAACTACAAGCTACAAGCAATTCTTCGAGCAATTCTACGAGACGAAATGATTTGCTGGTTGCAAAAGAAACAGAGTGACAGAGAGATGCTGAGTGCCGCTTCTGGCTCCAGAGAACCTGTTCCTGCGGAAACTGACGCAGAAACTGTAATTAACATGGTCAACAAGGCTGTGACAGCAATCATGACCCGTATACAAAACTTGTCTTCCTTCGACGGAGTTGAAAGCAAGGTACTATTTCAAAACATTCAAAATAAGTCAGCTATCAACTAAACGAACTCTAAACCTTGAATCATTTGTTCCTTGCAGGTGAGCACTTTGGTGGCTGCTGCCAACAGCCACGACAACTTATGTCGAATGGATCCTGCATGGCATCCGTGGTTGTAATTAATTTTATAACCGAAAATAATTTTAAGAGTCTTCTAAAACTTTAGGCACTATCGACTTGAAATCTCAGGTGACATTAACTTTTCTTAGACAGCATGGAATCAAGGATTCACGTTTAGTAGTTTGCATTTTATATTTATGTTATTGAAGATCATTTACCAAGTTTTATTTTATAGTTGTAACTGATCGATCATGAACTTATTGAGTCAGCTATAATTGTACATACATACTACGGAATGGGCATGTATTATACTTAATCTAGCTGTTAAAATATTGAAGTTAATAAACATCAAGTATTCACTTCTGACTTTCGACTTCAACTTTATTTGTGTTCAAAGTTACATACAAAGCTTAACTTGAATTCATAAACTACATAGTTGGTTCTGGTTGCCCAATGTAGCTACAACGAAGTAGTGGGTCTGCACTTTTTTTTAAGCCCGTGAGTATCAGGTTCAAAATACTAATTTTAGGAGCTCATTTATTCGGTTAGTTTGAAAGGGCCTTCCTTACCGGTTAAGGGCATTTTTGTGCAAATCCCCGAGTTTTCAACCAAGGATTTTGAGTCACGCACCGATTTCCGTGAGACTTTTAGAAGTTAACCTTAACCAAGGATAAAGATACCACAGATTAGTTAACTCGCAGGGACAGAAATTATACGCTTGTGCATGCAGTTCATTTTGAAATTGAAAAGAAACACCTTCGGCGATTTAAAGTTAAAGGAAATTGGGTACACTACGTCAAGTTTTTTTGGTTTAGTGTGCGATTCATCTGAATCGCACGCTGAACTACCTTTTTATCTTTTACTTTTTGTCTATTCTTAAACATTACGCTTATGTTAATGGAACCAGGTAACCACTTGAAAAAGAATTAGTTCTGCTTCAAGTTATATTTTTCTAGACTTTTCAGATAGATATAGATTTTATGAAATAGGTATTCAGATGTAGAGCCTAGGTACTCAATATTTTAAAATGGTGTAATAGGTATTCAATGCTTAGCAGGCATTGCCTGTGTATGTACGAGGGTTGTTTCACAAGTTTTGACCCATTTTGATTTTGCATTATCTCCGGATTGATAAGACTTTTAAAGCCAGAAACTCTGTGATTGATAGAAGGATTTATGAAGTCCAAGTAGGAATATAGCCAGATAGAAATATTAAAGTTCACAGTTTCTATCCAGCCTTTAGTCGGGAGCCATGGATCGCGCAAAATTCGAGTACCTACCTAAGTTTAATTTTTAAAAAATTGTGAAATTAGGCCATATTCCGTAACAGATATTCAAAACTCTTAAGCTCTTGTTTGGTTGTGATCAACCAAGCATGTCTACTGTCAAAAGATGGGTGACCAAGTTTCGCGCAGGTTAAACCAAGGTAGTGGACGAGCCAAGAC
>JAQFYU010001025.1:0-16997 GCA_034694905.1 Ceratophysella granulata | reverse complement strand
AGATAGATCTGGCCAACCATAGATAATAATACATTAGGGCCAGACAAATTTGACAGAGTTGCCCCAAACCGGAGCATCGCCAGACTTCCCTTTGCAAATCAAACCCAAGGCCAAAGTTCAAGTTTTGGTTTTGCGGATTGGGGAGCGGCATATCGCATACCTAAGTGGGCACGCAGTGAAAGTCCGCTCTCACATGATTCCCACTTATGATATGACATTGGGTTGGTGTTGGGTGAGTGAAGACAGGAGTGGGCACAGGGTGAATCGTGACCTCAAATCAAAATATCAAATACTGAATTCATGAAATTTGTCGGAAAATTCTGTGTTTCTGTTTTTATTTGCTTATAATTTAAAATTTGTCAATTCTAGCTTAATTTCGGTACTATAAGATTAAATTAGGTTTATATTCAGGTCGGATAGTTTCCGGTTGTTTGAATATCAATCAAAAGTCAATGAGTACAAATGAAAATAATAGAGAAAATAATGTCGAGTAACAACGCCTTCACTTTATTACCTGAGCTAGACCTTACAATCCATTTTTTTTTAAGTTTTTCAAAAAGTTTAGCTGAAATAAAATGGAAACGCATTATGTCTATAGACGAAAAATAGACATAATACTGATAAAGCATCTTCATATTTTACCTTTTTCAGTCGTCATTTTATTTAAGGCATACTTTTTTGAAAAATATATAAAAAAAATGAAGTGTAAAATCTAGCTTACGTGCTTCAATTTTACCAAATCCATTGTTCACAATTGAAATTCCGTCTCGTGTGTATGTGAGTACTAAAAGAGTCAAATTAGACGTGTTTAACTAAAACATGTCCCGAGTCACCATATGTACACTCGGGATTGACCCAATTTCTCGTAAATGGTTGATGAAATAACGATTTCGAATGACTTTAAAGCAATATATCCAAAAGTCTACTCGAATTTGGCTTAACACGATCATGAAAATGATGATGAAGTTTAAAGGGCAGCAAATCAGCACTGCTTGTTACCATGGATATGTATCGCCAAAGCATTCGCAATGAACTAACCCGCTCAAGCCTTAAGGTTTAGCTTGTACGTATCATTTTACAATAAAATGAAAAAGATGCTAGAATTGCAAAATTCATATCAAAATTGACGATCCAGCTCGATTCAGTACCGGCGTCGTTCGGTAAATTGTACATAAAGCGACCGTATAGGTAGATATACGAAAGTTGAATTGAGAATTGTATTGTAATGGGGCCAATCCATCCATATGAAGAGCGAGCGGAGAGATGTTAAAAATCGATATTTCTTGGAAGTACGATACTGTACGTATTGAGATTCAGTTCAAGGGCAGTCAGTCGTTAGCAATTCAAATCCCAGGTTTTCCGAGTACGCTATAAAGGCATTGCCCATGTCTCCTGGCTCACCTCCTGACCCTCTGTCCATCCCAAAGTACGCACACGGTGACAGGCTATCCAGAAACCCTTTTACTCACACATTACCATTATCCAAGAACCGTTTTTCCTTTTTTTCCACTTCCAAAGGACTTTTCTACTCATTTCAAGGACTTTTACCCTCAAAAGAGCTCACTCACGGCCTTTCATCTCATCTTCTCCTCCCATGTCCAGATTTACAGGGTGACTCAGCACATTCCGTGTGTGAGAAGAGCTGAACCTGAAGGAAACCCGATTTCATTCACGTATGCCGATAAATAGAAAATTGGTTATTTACAGAAAAGAGCGGATATTTTTTCCATTTATTTTATATTATTTGGAATTGCATCTATTTTCACTAATCAAGTTCAATGCTCAAATATTGTGTAGAGAAATATTTAGGGCATTCATTGAGAATATTACAGATTCAATCCTATGCATCGATATCTTGTATACAATATTAATTAGATTTTAATATAATTTTCCACATATGAAAATCAGCACGTATGCAAATGAATGAAACATAAATTGGAAAATACTCGTTGTGATGACGATGATGATGATAGGTAAAGTGAGTATTCGCTCCAGAAATCAAATATTGCTATTGATAGGTCATCGTAACCTGAGATTCGAATCCTGCTAATAAAATACAAAAATGTGGAAATAGTAGAAGCTGGTAGATTCCAAAAATTCCAGTTTCTAATTTCTGTGACAAAAGTATTACCGCCAATAGCTACAATATAGTGACTTGTAGTCCAAGGCAATATTTTATTTAAAAATACTAATGAAAGATCGGTTGGATGAAAGAATACGGATAGATCCTCTTTCTTCTAAAGCCACTCTTGTTCGTCCAAGACGTCATTTCATGACTTCCAAATTCAGGATGAACAAAACTGAGTTTCCTATTTCTTGGGCAGGATTTCCATTGAAAAACAGGAAAGAGGTGTCACAATGCCTGTGTGAAATATTGAAATTCATGGATTTATGCTGACATGTCGGAATCAATCTGAGAAGCGAGGCAGGCAATGTTACGGAAATTTCAACCACACATAAGGAGTGTTAAATATGAGATTTGAATAAAATTCTACTAAGTAAATTACATTCTACACGAAATTTGATGCAAATCCTGTTTAACAAGCCAAATATTTCGTTGTCATTGATTGTATGTTGTGATTGTGAGTTTTGAACGGGATTTCTATGGAATTCAATTAAACTTGTCATTAGGATTACACCATATTTTCGTAATTTTTTGCAAGTTAGCTTCAGAATATTAACTTAAATCAATAAAAAATATTAAGAAAAACAAGAGAATAAGAGAATCACTGTAAAAATCTTTAGAAGGCACGAAATATTGTAACAAATGATCTTGACTTACAATTTCACCAAATAAAGAGAATTATCAAATCGAAATCTTGTATTTTTGAATCCTAATTTTTTTCGAAATTAAAACAAAACCAAAAAGTGAAAGAAAATTCAAAATGTAAGACTAAGAACTTCTGATATACCCAAATTCAGATTTTTCATCAAATTACAGAATTTCAAAACATTATGAAGATTTCTCCATGATTCGTTACTTTCTACATCAAAGTCGAATATATTGAGATACACAATACGAAATGAAAACCAAAATGTGTAAAAGAAAAGCGGGTAAGCTTGGCTTGCTGTGGCTGCAACTTAATTTCATTTTCATTTTAAAAATAAACGGAATTGTTTTGAGTTGAACGTCAACTCAAGTCCCAATTTTACAAATTGACGTTGACTTTACATAATAGATAGAAGATCGTAAAAATAGACCAAGTTGCGCTTAAATCTCGTTTCAATTTGGAAATTGTTGATTCTGACGTTTGACATTTGGTTCCCAGATCCAATTAACCTGTCGCATCCCGTTTATCTCTTCTTTCTGAACGCTGATCGATCTGACATCGCCTCATTTAAAATGTACCCTTCTCACATGAGCCTAATCCGGATTGCATAATACATGCCATGTCACATTGTCCACCACGTAGCACACATGTATAAACTAACGAGTAAGTCACAATTCAGATTCAGAGCTCAAACCCAAACCCAATAATGTTTAGATTCGTTCTCCAGTTCTAAGTTCTAAATCGTTTAATATTATGAAATATTAAGTATTTCCTTCATCTGAGCTCTTTAATCTATCATTTTGGATTTAGATGAGAATAAATCTCAATTAAATTGTCAGTCCAGTTGGACAAATTGAAAGAATGGAATTGAGTTGAACAGGAGTAAAGAGACAAGGAGTGGCCAAATAATAATTTATGGGGAATTCAACTTCTTTTCACATAATAAAGTAGTACGAGGCTATACTTCGGTATAGACGCGAACTGATACTTCGTCTATGTTAAAGTACTACCAATAAAATGTGCACACGCAAATCCCGTCGAACTTGCTCGCCATAAAATAGTATTTGTATGTCATTTTACCAAAAATATTAAACAAGATGCAGATTAAAATATATTCATTTTAATGCAAGACAAGTTTTTAAAATAAAATAATAGTCTTGGTGGTAGCTCTTCCAGGAAAGATTTATGATAAGATGTCAGTTTAAACAGGCGTAGGAATGAATTTTAAATACAAAATTAAGAAGTGAGTACGTTTTAAGTTTTTTTTAAATTCACACGTAACGCGTAACAACAGAAACCGCATGCACGCATAAGTATTTCAAATATTTCTACACATCCACTGTTTAATTAATAATAACCTTTAATAATTATTATGCATTGGTCATAAAATTTTTTTGTATTGTTGTAAATCAAAATGTTTACATTTCCAGATGTATTTAAAAAGGACCCACTGGAAATTATTAGGAACGTTTAAAAAAGCCACCTAATTAATTAATTAATTAGTAATTATTAGTTAATTAATTATTAGTTAATTAATTCAAAATTTTGAATGCGAAAATTTAAATTCTTGAAATTATTAACATTTTGAAGAAGAGTAAACGTAATATTGTTAGATCTGTTTTATAACGCTCAATTTTTTGTGATTTAAAATCTTGGACGGAAACTCATCCGGCAAGCTGGGCTTACTTCACATTGTAAAAGAAAATATTATTAGAACAGAAACCTCATGCAACTTAAAAAAGTATCTATAAGAACGGAGAAATATTTCACAGCATGTTTGTAGAGATTTCGAAGACCTAACTCGATGTGAAATACATGAGAGTTCCATTCTATCCTCCTTCCGTTCAACTAATTGGCTATTTGGATGGCACAGAGATAGAGTAGAACCTGAATTTCCGAAATTCTTCGAAATCAGATATTTGAATTTACAGACACACACACACAAACTTTACGGTATTTACTTCATCCAACTCCATGGACTAGCATATGTAAAGTAGAGCAAGGAATCAAACTGGAACTTGAACTGGACTGGAACATACAATGTCTGTCTAAACTCAAGCCCGATTCCCAAACTTTATTTTACGCAGAAAAGTCTGTCTTTTTCCCGTGAAATTGATGTGAGAACTTTTCGTAACATGTAAAATGTTCGTATCTACGTGAAACATGGGTTGAAGAAGCAGAGTTTCCTGGTGATAAAAGGAGATACTATTACTTTGCTAATTAACTCTCTTCCAAACTCCACTTATCTGGAAATACATACATTAAATTGAACGGACTTTTTCCTTAATTATCAATCACTCTCCAGCTTCCAATTCGGAACTTTATTTTATAGGTACTGGAAACCTTTCCTTGAGCTTGAGCTACAAGGTCAAATTTATGAAATAACTTGCGGCGCATGCGCTATCACATATAGTAGATGAAGATTTGATGTTTCAGGCGTTTTTGCGTAGAATTGAAGGTGAGAACACATTCCAATTATTAAGACAAAGGTCTAAGCTGTCTTTGTGTAAGTTTTCTCTCCAAATTTGACCCTATTGACTCCCACCGCAGCTTTGTGATTCAGATCTTTTCTGATCTAATTGTAATCAAACAGATTATTTTTTGAAACCATTATTTTAGAAAGCTCAAAATTATTTTACTTAAGGTATTTTTCGAAATCTAAATGGTAAGCATCATTACATCATCATACTTTCAAAAAATCGTTATTTTGCACAAATAATTTACAGAATACAAATATATGGTTTCCTTAAATGATAAAAAATAATTTTTTTGCCAAATCAAGCGATTTACAAAATACCTGAGCAATCATCGTTTTCATAAACGAGCTGCAGATTGGATTTGACACTTCAATCTTTAAAAAAAAAGAGTTAAATTCAATACGCATTAAAACCGAAATTTTCAAAATTCAAAATAAAAGATACAATTATGATTCAAAATCTTCTACCTATAAAATACTAACTATTTTTCAAACCAAAATGTTCAAAATATGCGACATAAACAAACAACAATATTGATTTAAGATAAAATGAATTTATCTTCAAAATACGAAATACGAATTACAAACAAATTAAAAGCGTCAAAACACGAATAAAATATTCAAAAAATACATAGTCAATCCTTCAAAATACAAAAAAAAATAACACAATATTTTCAAAATACATGTATCTGATTTTACACAACTGCTTATGATGGACTACATCGTGTGCGTATCACTTAAAAATTAAGGTACTGATTGCATTCGAACCCATCCACCGGGTCGGCCACATACTGAGTGAGAGTGGAGTTTGAGGCCTACCGAAATGTTTCAGTTTTTCGGTAGACCACACACTGAGATGGGAGCTGGTTGCGTGTGTGGCCTTCCAATATATTCCAGATTTGAATGTAATTCATGTACTTACTATGATAGTTGATCACGCGTGTTTCATGAAACTATTTTAAAATACAATCGAATTGATTTGATTGGGCGCAACCCAAACTAAATTGATTGATAGTGCAATATTTATATCTTGTTGCCATAATTCACCCCCAAATAAACATTTATGTTTTCAATTACTTTCATGAAACATACGAGTTCATTTAGCATGGTGCATGGCGCATGAATTCCATTCCATTCTGAAAAGTTGGTAGGCCACATACGCAATCAGTGCTCACCTCTGAGTGTGACCTACTAATAAAGAAGAATTTTTTGGTAGGCCACAAACTCCACAATCAGTGTGTCTCCTACCCGGTCGGTAAGCCACACATACAATCATTTCATTACCAAATTCAATCTGTTGTAAGAATATAATGATCATTGATCATACAATGCGTTTATACAACCTAAATGTAACGTAGGCCATTTGAAACAGGCATTTAAGCCATTAAACTTGGGATTAGATTAAAATTACTTAAAAATTGAAATCGGGGGTTATTGCATCAAAAGGGGATTAGATGAGATTGGTTTAAATAGTAAATGCTGGAGACCTTGTGGCCCCAATTTCCTTGACGGAGCATGGAACTGAGTAGCGGCTCTCTGTCAACGCATCGTGTGATCCGATTAGAGCCCACTTTCTCTCTCCTGCTTTCAGCCTACGTTCCGTCCCATGCCTCGTCATGTAATGAAAAGGCCAGCCTCTTCTCTGAAGCTCTACGTCCTTGTCCGATTCCATGTATTTATAGATCTCAAGGATACAGGAGAACATAACCCAGGGAGCACATGAACCAGAAGAGCCGAGTGCGGAGAGATGCTTGGGAGGATAAAACGACGAATCCCATCAAACTTTCCAGTTGCTTCCTCAGAATTGACTTTTGGAGGGGCTTCAGTAATTTAACTTTGATAATTACTTGAAATCTTAGCTTAATTGAGGATCTCGAATGCTGAACAAATTTGTTCTAGTAATGGTCAACGTTTAACGAGAAGGAAATTTGTAAACTTGGTTGTTTTTTTAAGATTTTATAAAAAAGGAATTTAAATTCGATCGATCCGAAGGTGGTTTAGTTAAAAATCTACAATTTTAGACATGGTCGAAAGATTTTGAGTTTAAATTTTATGACCAAATACGAGGACTGTTGAGTTCAATTTGGAATGTCTTAGGTCTACTACGCATAAGAAAGTAAGATTTTAAAGAATTGATTAAAAAAGGGGAAACAATTTTTTGTTTTGTATTCCGAAAAAGCAATTTCATAATTTTTGTATTTGAATTTCAAATAAATTTTTTAGATTTTAGATTGCAAATTTGATACCTCAAACAATTTCTAAATTTTCCATTTTCCGTTTAATTATAGATATGATTTTGATTTAAAGCCTTCAAAATTAGACCATTTTGGATCTCATTTTTTGAGAATTTTGAATGTTGTTGTGAAATTTGAACTACCTATTATATTAATGTCATTTTAAATAACACTTTTTAAAAATAAATTTGGAATTTAACTTTTGTTATGTAAAATTCCAACAATATATTCAGATTTTTAGATGCGTATTATTATGCGATTTCCTTTAACATTGATTTCACTTTCCAATTCCAAGTGAGTTTAGTCTTGTTCTTGTTACACCTGGAACCTGGATACCTCAAAATTAATATTAAAAATCGGTTCTGGACACGCCGCTCGCTCCAGCTTTACTTTCGGCGTCCTTCCTCCTATGCACATGAAAGATATGAATGAAGGCACACGGTAGAGCAAAATTTACGATTTGCGTCACCTTCTTCTTCCTAATTGCCACTGCTTCAGTCCCACTCTCAACACTAGAAGAGTGTATACTGTAATAGGCAATAGAAGGACTGGAAGCTATGTGGAGTGTCCGGAACCTAATCCACTTCTCCTAATCACTCACTCAGTCTAATCACATTAAGCCCAATTATCCTAATTCGGCAAGGAAAAAGAAGCACCGGTTCAGGAAACGAACTTTCACCATAAATTACGTTCTTTAAAGAAAGATATATCTGAGCATATCTCCTAAATTGAAATTAATACTACTACTACTACACCCTATCACTTCAATTGTCGAGTTGAACTACAAGCTCTTCTTAATGGAACCTAATGGAATATCGTAGAACGCGTAGTGCAAATTGGAATATACAAGGCGATTTGAAGAGCACCCCTGCCCTATTCAAACCCATATGCAGCACGAGCAATAGGAGTCACTCAAAACCTCAAAAGTCAAAAGCCATCAGTTTTATTCAAAATATGCAAACCGGCGTTTTCAAAATTGTTAAATTTTACGATACTTAAATCTTTTCTGAACGCAAAACTGACAAAAGGGGAATAAGTTGTTCCTACTAGTAGACAGCGATATTTCAATTTTTTGCCTAGCGGCATGGGTTTGTAAATTTCTTAAATTACTGCAAACAACGATAATTTTAACTTTATTTTATAGAACCCCAAAAAATACAAATCACTTTTTAATAGCACTGTTATTAAATTAAATAGTTTTTTTGTCGATTGAACTTTCTTTAAAGATAAATTGCGATGAATTCAATTCTTTGGAAGAGGGTGTACGAGTATATTTTTTCCCAAGACGGGCTAATCGTACTCCTCACCCTGCACAGCGGAATTTTTGGAGCTGAACTGTGCGCTATTTTGTGGGACGCATTGTACATTTAGACAACCCGCAAAGCAAATCCAAACTCAAAGGAAACTTGAGTAAAGCATGTTCTAAGTGGAAGATGGTATATTGATTGATTGACTCTATTATTAGATTTTGCACCTGTTATGCTTTTCCAAGTTTATCGCACAAGAACACCCATACTTCGCTCGTCGTTCAATATTTACTTGAGGTATTTCAGGTGCAAAGCACACTTGGATTTGTATGGAATTTTCCTAATTCACGATATGTAAACCAACCAGACCAGATGACGTACTTACATGTTAATACTTGTTTATACCAGAAATAGTCAGTGTCAGTCGTCTGTCAATTTAAGGATTTAGAAATGGTCATTTGGAGCATTTTTAATTTTTTGGTTTAATGGTATATGGTATGGTTGCACTATTTCATATAAAAAATATCCAAAGCGATGCGCTGTGTGTTGTGTATTATGTATAGCAATGCTGCATAAAAAGCTAGTTACATATGCAGACAGACAAGAGGAGGTGGTAACAATAAAAGGAATTAAATGTGGAAATTAGTGAAAACAGATATCATATTGCTTACATGTTTGTTGAGCCCATATCGTTAAAATAAAAATACAAATTCACCTATGTAAAATTATTTGATACCTGTGCATGTGCCGATTTACGATTTTAAAAATCGAATAGTTTTTGCAAAACTCTTGTAACACAAATGTACCACCTGGAAGGTGCATTTACGTATGAGTTCCCATACCTAGTGCAGGTGCATTGCAATTAAAAGCAAATCATTCGCAAAATAAGGCACTTCAATTCTTCAGTTGGCCTGATATGTATAAGGCAGCGTAGAGCGTATAACAATTATTGGTATTAAAGTGCATTGCAATTGCAGCTGCTGACGCTTCCACTGATATCCGATCACGTCAAAGTACGTTATCAAGTATGAATTCATCTCTATTGCCCAGCTATCACATGTGAGCAAAGAAATTGATTTCCTTGGAAATTTTACGTTCCAAGTACCAACACAGCCAGTTGCAAATTTTTTTCTGTTTAAAAAGCTCCATTAATTCCTCTTTTTCCAGTTCACCTTCACCTTGAGTGAAGGTGAGATAGGATAGGATAGGCAGGAGTTAAGCAGCAGCAACTCAAATATCCACGCATGCCAATTTTTTGCACTGTTCCTCCCGTTCTACAATGGTTCTAATGCAATACATTCATTCAGTACAGTAGTAGTGAAGGAAGAGTAGTTTCAGCATGCATGCTCTATTGTGCCACATTACGTTACACATACATACACACACGCCGTGTATCATTATACAGAACATTCGTTCAACGCTTTTCTATGTACAAGTCAATCTGAAAATATGTTATATATATTCTTTTCGTTCAAGTCACTACACAACCAACATTGACGTTATTTATGCAACAATTTTTTTTTGCAATTTCTGTCACATTTTGGTTGGATATTATTAAATTTTTCGCATTAAGTCAGGTTGGGAGGTGATCTAGTGCAGATACTACAACATTTGTAATTAATTTAGATATCATTTCATACAATTTTTATATTTGTGTACTTACTAGTTGATTTATTTGCATACTGGTAAAAAATAATCACATTTCGTGCTTCGTTCGGGTTTAATTTGAAGTTTTGGAGCAGCCGGTATTTTAGCGGAGCGGCTAAATTCCTGGTCATTTGATTGTGATATTTGGAATTGTTTATTCGAATGTGATTTGATACGCTTGCGCTTACGCTTAATGTGAATTACGAAATCAATTGAAACGTCTGTGGAAAGTCACATGAAATCAAGGCGAAACTCCCGAAAGTCAAGGTTACATGCATGTGATTAGAACGTGTTTATATATTGATTGCAATCCACTGAGGGTTAAATTAATTTCATATTTCTATTTGACGCATATAAGGCAATTCTGAAATATTAGTGTTTGCACCGTGTACCGTCGTGTAAACTGAAACGTGTACTTATCATCCATTATGCAAAGAAGCTCTAGCATATGAGTTACCTCATGCCACAGTTAACATCCCTTCCTCTACCTTAACCCTAGCTGTGGTGCGGCTTAAACTGAGGCGTAGCTTCACAATAGATTGAACGCCTAAATCAGACATTTACATTGCATTCAAATTTCTCCATGCATCACCTAATTCAGCTGCTGGAGTTGATTCTGTTAATGACTAATGATATTCAAAAGCTCCACTCATGTAATAGGCTCTCGTATGATACGATAGACGAATGATGTCTAGCATCATTTCCTTATGTAACTTTTGCAGAAAGGTTATTGTACCTCGTACCTGGCATGTCACTTCACTTCTGTGGTTTAACGCCAATATTAAAAGAGAGAAATTCAGGAATATTCTCGTATTTCACTATAATATAGTTCAATTTAACTTCAACCTGGTTTGTTGCAATCAGGAATGGTCTAATGGTCAAGAGCCTCGTGAACACGATTAGTAGAGGTTAGCTAAAGTTACAAGGTTTTTGAACTTCACAGTAGAACTGGTGGAGTCTTTCTAAAAAGTTGGACAACTCAAACCTGGGCATTGGGTTGTCGTAAAAATGGTTCCTTAATGAGTAGTATCGGATTATCTATTCATGATTTAGCTGATCAGCTTCTTACGTACCAGTCATATTTTTTGTAAAGTCACCACGTGCGCTTCACATGTAATTCAACTTGTCGTTTATGTAAGTATATTCAAATTGAAGAAAATGATGTGTATATATGTGTGTAGTTCTGCAGCAGCGCCATATGCACCCATAATGGAAGAAGGATGACTTCTACCCAGTGCATAGTTTCCATTTACAAAATTGTGCGAAAATTTTAAAGGTTATCCACAAAATCGCGAATTTGAACATTTCGAGCACTCAACTAATGTTCCAAATAAAAGGCAGAATACAAATGAATGAAAACTTTTCTTTTTTATGCTACAAATTACGCAATTCAAACTACATGGACGCCCGCTCAAATTAGATACACAATCATTAACCCAAAACATTAAATTCGTCAAATCCTGTGATTTCCATCTACGCATTTGTCAGCGAACTACAATATAACTATTATTGGCAGCCAAGAAAATATTACACCTTGAATTTTGATGAAACCATCTCGAGCCGTAAGTTGTGTGCGATGTCCTTCTGTCAATAAATTAATATCCAGGCGCCATTGAATTGTCATTGTCTCCGCGTCAGGCTACAAATGTACGGCGTAGAAGGAAGTCGATCAGATAGGCAGTAACTTAATTTAAAAAAGTGTTGAACATGAGTCAGGCGTGGAGTATATCATATACAAGAGGTTTTAGTTCAACCTGAATTGCCTAGCGAGCTTTGAGTTCTGTGCCGTGTGTGCAAAGGAATGTAATCATGAAAGGGGGTTTGGAGAGAAGATGATAATTTTTTGCATTGGGGATCAATGGGGTTAACCGCGTCATTTAGGCAGAAGTCAAACTGAGGAGTTTCAGACTTCAGAGGGACCTACTTCATGTAGTAACACCAAGAAGGAAGCGAGGCCAGGCCAAGCCAACTAAGCTCCACGTTTTTTAGCCCATCAATATTCTTTATAGATTCATATGATGCACATGACGGGAAAGGCCAGGCCAAGAGTATAGAATAGCTATTCTACTAGCAACAACTACTGTACGACAGAATGAAGACTGATTAACCCACAACTACTGCCTCCTGCCATGCCTCGTTCCCTCACACCTATCTGTCCCATGCCACTCCGAGGTCACGTGATATGATATCGACAGACCAGTCTCGAGCCAATGCCCACTTCTTGAATGACTCTTCTAGTAATCACACTCAGCGTTTGTTTATAATTCTCTTGTGTCAATTTGTCAATTTTGCCCTATGCACACTGTACTCAATCCTGTATCATGTAATTGTGTGGTTCATTATCACTATCGTACACAAGATTTGAACCAATTGGGACGCTACGCACGGCACAGTTGTCTGGAATTGGGTTTGATAGTTAGAGTTTGTAGTAGTCTTAACCAATGATTTAATCCTAGGTCTGTGAATTAAATAGCTTATGCTAGAATTAGGTTTGAAAACAGATGTGGTTAAATTCCGATATCTGAGGCGAGATTAAGAAAGGCAGGCCCAAATTTTATCGTATTTCGGTAGCTAAGCTAAATGAAACGTTTGTTGTTTGGTTTATTGGTCGTGTGTCCTGTCGTGACATAGCAACAACGGCAATAATTAAAGGGAAATGGAAAAGCTGTTGCTGTCGTGCATACATGCAAACCTATTCCCGAAATTTTGAATGCTGATAAATAGTCATTTTATTAGCTTACATTACACTACAATGGCAATTTTCTTGTTCTTTGCTCAAACATAAATTAAGCGGGAAATAAAAACTTATATTTTATATATTTATTTCTTGTATAATTGAGGATATTTTTCAGTACAACTTTAGGTCATTGGGTTCGACATTTGGCACCTTGATTCAGGGTGTTGGGTTTTCGCACAATGTGACTAGTTGTTAGTTGGTTATAATTGTTCTCTGCTCCACCTTGCATATTTTAACGTGTGTTTCATTTATATGCTACTTGTGTGTGTAAATGCGTTTGGAGAATGTCCGCAATAGCAATGAACCGAAACAAAATGCGAGGAAATACAGGCCTACGGTCAAATTTTGAACCCGCTTCTATGTTCACCATACACATACCATACCATACACATTCCATATACATACCATATATATACATACCATAGACGTATGAGCAGCACATTGAACTGAAATGAGTACTACAATTTTGGACTAAAATGAGGTGCGAAAAAGCATATAAACGCTGAGTGTGCTTAAATGATTTATGCGAATGATATCCGAAAGTCTAGAGAACTAGGAGCCAGGCGTACAGTACGACTGCGTGACATTTTATCATATTATGACATATTATTTATGACATATTTTATTGTGCAAAACAAAATGTCTTATCAATACGCCTTCCAGAATTATAAATTGAGGCCTACAGACCAAAGTGAGTATAACTATCCATATGTAGAAGCAGACCAGACAGTTTTGTCATAATTGCACGTGGACTTTGAATATGAGGTCAGCTTCCAGTTTAGGAACAACAAAATAGAGCAGAATGTTGACAAAAAAGAGAGTGATGTGAGGTGAAGGGTCAGGCTGGATGCGATGCGGAAGCGCATAGATAAGCGTAACTAACATAATAACACAACTTATAATATTTCTGCAGATGGATAAAAATATGTGAGCGTGAGGCGTCATAAAATATTCAATTCACATAGTTTCGAATTGTTCAGAATGTCTTTCCAAGGATAATTCATACACACGCTGCTCCTTCATCACTTTGGTCCATGTGCACCGAATCAGAGTCCTATTTAAATCCTATCACTCTCCATCCATACGTTTTAATTCCAGCTGAGATGGATGTTTATTGATGGGTACAAGGTGACTCAAGAGAAATTGTACATTGAATTATTGGTTAGTTTGGTGCGCTGTAAATTATGATAGCAGTACATCAGCCTTGAATACTGAATCCGACCATTAGTCATACTTTTTGGCATAGTTTGAACATTAACCACAAAAAATTATATTCCGGTGTCCCTGTAATGATTGAAGGAATATATCTTGAACTTTACTCACGTATTTGTGGGTTGGCACGATGATGTGATTATTAGTCAAAAGTCAATAGGTTGTTACGTTTAACATCCCCTAATCGGGATTAACGTAACCGGGAGGTTGACGTTTGACTCTTCACTCTCCTCATTTTGACACTACAATATAAACATTTAAAACTGTCGATACTTCCGGCATCCTTTCGTCTCATGTTAAATGATGTCAAAAACGCGAACCAATATTTCAGAAACATTTTCACGAGTAATTTTGATTAGAAGAATACGCCGAGTATCCGCTAATTTACTGTGTCAAAGTCGCAGAGCACAGAGCGCAAGAAAATGCAGTAATATGCTTACTGGGAAAGTATGCGCTGGTTTCCATGGCAACCGATGATGCCAATATTAAAATTGAAAGTTGTAATTCATGTAATTCAATTTATTTTTATTGGAACATGGTGATTTGATATTGAATTAGTTGCTCATAAATTGTTTACACCTTTACGATCCCAGATACGGGAAGGCACTCTAGTAAATGATGATAACGAATTTAGTCAAAAAATTGAGAATTGAAAATGGGTGATGTGCTGAAATTTAATTTAGTCCATTAGCTTAGCGCCCTGGAGATCTGAACAACCTTGCAGTATCTGACTACTTATTTGGTATTCCATGTTGGGTCCAGAGATTCAGAAGGAAACTCTATTCTATAACGCTACGGGGCTTATGAAGCGAGAAGCGAATCACGGAGTAACCCATGACAACGCGTGACGTTCGTCTTGCAGAAGGTCGACACGGGACACACGGGTGACATAAGGAAGGAAAGTATCCTTCAATTCCTCCACAAGTTCCCACGTTCCCTCACCAAGCTCTAAAATACACATTCAATACTTCCACTTCAGCCAAGCCTCATCTCATAACAAAATCCTATTCCGCAGCATATGCTCCTTTTCACGCATTACCAATTTCTTCCCCAGAAATCCAGAGAGACTTGAGCTATCGTGACATGACTCGGAGTCGTGTCCAGTTCTTACATAAGCTGGGTTGATTAGATCATAAATTATTGTATCCAAAGCTCGACGTTATTCTCGTTACGTTTAATTTAATTAAAAATGTGCAGACAATTTTTTTCTCGATATGGATCGAGCGAGTGAAATATATTTGTATTCGATTGAACTTGCATATTAAAATTATAACGTAGTATGACATTTAAGCATAATATAGGTAAAACGAGTACTTACAACAAATCAAGATTTGGAACAGAGAATTTTTATTTTGGAATTTTTGGTTTGCTTAAGCAATACTACTTAAGCTTGGAATACTTCAAACTACCTAAACAAAAAATTCAAAAATACTTTTCATGTTCCTGATGAGTTTAAGTACTAAAAAAATTGCGCTTTCGATATTTGTTTGTCATTCAATTCGTAGTTCGTAGTCGTATAGGATTTTCTTTTCCTGATTCATTAACCAAATTATGTAATTTGTAGTGTGGAACCTTTAAAATAAAATAATTATTGTAAAAATTGGTTTATGTAAAATTGGAATACTTAGCGGACACAAATAACTGCAACAAAAATGAATGTACACTTTTCTTTCAATTTCACTATAATACTCTAAAAGCATTTTGTGCTGCCTGTGATTTTCATGAAATGCATTATAAAAGATAATGAGACGAATGAAATATATAATTTAGTAGGCAATGGCAGGATATGGGGCAGTTAAGCTGGTCAATTCAATTTCAGATTCCAGTACAAAGGCACAGGTTTTCCCAATCTTACGTAGACCATCGATGGATTACATGATTATGATTACTTAGCTGTACGTTACGTATTCATCCAGATCACAAATTGAAATGCGGAGATACGCGTCTCTACACCTTGCTTCCCAGAATCCGAGTACATATACTTGAAAGCACTCGAACTGAGTCGAGTCCACTTATTTAGTGTAAAAGCACTTGTATTGTGTCTTCTAGCCCACCCATTCTGGTCTAGATTGGATATTGCCTAGTTACGCCGACCAACGTCCCACGTGTCTCAGTCAAAAGAAACTTCAACCACGGATCAAGGTATCCATGGAAAACTATGGTGCCAATTTGACTCAATTTGATATGGATTGGATATACTAGAGCGTATTCTATTTCATTCCAAATAAGTAAAGCAAATTACAGGTTGTCACTCTTCCGGTGAACTCTGAAAGGTAACCCGATCAACATGTATCATTTTACTACTTGCAATTGCATGAACTCACTCTACTTGTGCATCCTTTTGTGATAGGTTAGTTACGCATTATACGCAGACAATGTAGATGATATTCTGCCATGGAAAGCAAATGCGGGCATTTATTTACACAACGACGGATTTACTTTGAGATAGCACATGCAGCATAGTAGATAGCATATACATAGTTCACACACATGTACCATTCATCTTCACTTTTTAGTCAAATTTTAAGTTAAAATCCTTGGAGAGCTTGTTTGAGGTACCGTAGGACGGGTATACTTTGCACAGTTTCACCATTTGAAGCTTGATATCTCCCACACTATTGGGTTTATAAAATTGGAAAAAATATTGACATGTCCGTAGCAACCTCTGGAGTC